>CM064870.1:19661876-19968237 GCA_032719365.1 Prinsepia uniflora
CGTCTATGACGCTAAGCATCGGGGATGCTGTAACCGAACAGGGTTCGGGGATTGAACTCGGAATTGAGACCCGAGTGGCACGCGTAGCCTTGTGATTGTGACCTTATTAGACGTCAGGGACGTCAGACATCGGGGATGTCGGGATTGGAGTGTATAGTGCAGTGGGTAAAATTATGTTTACGATTTTACTATATGCCTTATGGTTTATATTATATGATTGATGGTTTTAAATTCGGCTGCATGCATGTTTGGAAAACGGAGGGGTAAATTATATGTTTTACTTATCAAATGATTTTATAAACTTGAGTTTCAGTCCACTCACCCTTAATGTTTTGGTAACCTCTCCAGGTCGTGCTAATGAGGTAGAGGAGGAACCTGAGGCTGAGGCATAGATCCACTTCTGCGTACCTGAATCCTTGTTGGGTGGTGTACCCGCAGGTTTATGTTAGAGTCGTGCTCGCAACTTGTAGTTTGGATTTCATCCCTTGTCTGACATCTGTTTATTTCGGATTTGATGTAAAACTTTAATTTGGTTTTTATGAATTTGAACGTTCAAGGTTAAAATTGGAACATTACTTTGGTGTGTCAGACGGGAGCAGGGCACATCCCCATGTGGTCCCAGAGAGGATCGGGGCGGGTCCTGTCAATTTGATTTCGAAGCTCGAAAGTGGATTACTGGATTTGGGTGCCGAATGATTATTCAAATGCTAGCTTAAGGAATAATGATTTCGGATTCGAATTTGGAAATGGATATTGGGTCGGTGTTTTGATCTGTCTGGTACAGAATCTGACAGATGGACTCTAGAGTAATTGGAACGTGTTTTGCCACGACCTAAGTGGTTGTAGGCGGATTGATGGATAGATGTACGTACAAGGTATGTTTTACGTACATCGATATTGGGTAGGCTGAGCGGTGCCTAGTGACGGTACATGGGATGTACCAGTGGTGTGTGATTTAACGTGTTGGTAATTGGCTTGGTTTCGATATCATTTGTTTGGTTGTGATTGTGGACTGGACATTGGATATTGTGCGTTGAGCAGAGTGATTTTGTCGAGTTCAGTGATTGTATGAGCAGGTGCTCTTAGCCATGGATGGCTAGTGGAACCCTAAAATTGTGATGTGTGATCACTGCTGGGCTGGCATTCAATGTGTTCCAGTTACACCACTTGATTGAGTAAGTTGACGGTATACGTACACTCAGGATGAGTGAGTTGGTGGTCAGTGTAACTACGAGTAGCCTTGTGTGATGTTATCACGCCGAGATATTTACAGCGTCATGGTTCGTAAATGGAGTCGGTGGTTATGGACATTGAGATTAATATATGTCGCAGGATTGGGCTTGCCCTGTGAAATGAGATCATGTGGTTGATCTTACGCTACTTTGAGCGAGTGGCAGTATGGGGTGATGTCACTGATTAGTCGATGGTTGGAGCTTTACTAGGGTGGTAAAGCTTAGTGGTGACGGTTTGGCTGGTAGTGTCAGCGTGGACTGACAAGTGGCATTTGGTGACTCCCAATGGGAGCAGATGTAACGATGTATTAGCAATGGAAAGGAACCGTCTAGCTGAAGGAGTCAGCTTAATTGTTAAGCGATTTTAACGCGGATCAGGTGAGTAAATTCACTCGAGGTGGTCGAGTGTTGTTGTTATGACGTAAGACTGTGATGGGATGTCTGGGTACAGACGAGTTTTTGTGTTGGTTAGTGAGTGTACAAGTGTACGCATGTTGTGAGACCAAATTGTTTTTCCACAAGGTGGATATGGAATAAGAAAAGTTTAAATTTCGAGGACGAAAATTATTTAAGGGGGGAAGGTTGTAACGACCCGTCCCGAGTATCGGAATTTAATATTATTTAATTATGATTTAGAATGACTAATCTGGGATTAGTTGAGTAAATCGGACGAATTGTGCAAAATGACCGTTTTGCCCCTGAGCGTGGGCAAAATGTTGACTTTTTGATTGGGCGGTCAAACAGACTTTGACCAATGACCGTGACGTAGTTCGGGACGTCACGAGTTCATAGACAGGTGGCACGTTCGATTCCGACATTCGAGGGAGAAGTTATGACGTTCGGAAGTTCAAAGGCATTTTCGTAATTTGGACGAAGAGGGGGAAAATGTTAACTTTTTGACCGGGAGGTCCGATGGCCGAGGGTCGAGGACCGTTAGGATTGTCTCGATGCCCTGAGTCCGTAGACAGGCGGAACGCGTCAATCGGAGTTCGAATGACCAAGTTACGGGTCTAAATGCGTGAGGGGCATTTTGGTACTTTGCCAAGCGAGGGCAAAATGGTAATTTTGGCTGTTGATTTTGAACAGTCGTGAGTTGGAGCCTTAATGAACTGAGTGGATGACTTGTGTGATCTGTCCAAAGAATTGTTTAACATTGAGGACTGAATTGGGGCAGCTTTGAGGTTGTAAAGCACATGTGTTGGGTTGGCTACAGATCACAGAACATGGACACCATTTTTAATTGGTTTCGGGTCAGTGCGGGGAACCTTTACACAGAGGACTGAGGGATAATTTAGGATACCTTGATGGCTAATTTGAGTATAGGGAATGAGAGTGGGTCGAGTGAGAATCATTTTGGGGCACAGGAACACTGAGAATTCAAGGGAAATAGGAACGGGAAAATCTGGAAAAAAATTAGAGGGAAAATTCAAATGTCGAGTGATGGGCTCTGAGGATCAAAATGGAGCTTACTTTCAGCTTCCTGGGAGTGTCACGATCAGAATCATGGAAAGAAGGAAGCAAATTGGTGCCCAATTCACTCTGAACGGACAAAACGACAGTAAGCTTGAGTCGAGGTTGAGGCGTGATCATTGAGTGATCAAACAATGAAATTGATTTGGGAAATGAGTTTCCCATGGTCCACTTATGTTTCTGGGTGGATCAATTGGAAGAAACCAGTTGGAATTGATGGAATTCGAAGCAGGAACAGTGACGGGTGTTCTTCGATGTTCATCGTCGAATTGTTGGATTTCAGGTAAGGATTGATGTAATTAGGTTTACAGACCTTTAATTGAACTTAAAACGAATCTGGTTGAATGATCAATTGAATGATTTAGGGCTGAATTGACAGAGAACTGATCGGCTCTGTTCGCAGGTTGCGGGGATCCGTTTATTAGTAATCCGGGTGAGGACGATGACACTGTAGTAGGCGCGTGGGTTTCACGCGCAGCCACTCACGGCGGCGCGTGACGGCGCGTGGGCATGAATCTCGAGGTGAGGTCAACATGACTTCTGTCCAAATTAATGTAACGAACATTTTAGCGTTGGTTTCGTGTCAATCGGACCCCGTTCCGACATTGTTCGGGATGTCCGAAGGTTTTAAGTCGAGTTTATAAATAGCTAAAAATTTGGGAAAATTACGGGACTTTAATAGGATGTTAAGGAAGAGGTTAGTGACCCTCTAATGTGATATGAACAGATTTGGGAGTCCCCGTGTTAGTGATGGGGCCCGGGAAGGCCGATGGCACGCGTATCGAGGCGTATCGTTGAACGGCCTGTGAGTGGACTTTGGTTTTATAAATTTTATGCATGCTTAACTGTTTTATATGGATTATGATTGTGATGGTATGATGTTGATTTTGATGTTGGTAAATTATACGGTTTCACGTATTTCGAGGCGATTTATGTGCTTGCACGTACATCGAGGTTTTTCCAATTTTACACTGATTTTTCATACTTAAGACCTTGGATATCATTTCATGAAATGGTTTTGAAATTGGAAAGAGAAACTCGGACATGAGGCCTAATTGTTTTGTAAACCTTGGACTTGGAGTCCAATTGAGTTAAGTAATCGGGTCAGGGGTCCAATTGCTTTACCAAATCGGGCCAAGGGCCCAGTTATTTACGAAATCGGGCTGAGACCCATTTGAGTTATATTATCGGGCCAGGGGCCCAATTGATTTATGAATTTGGGTCGTGGGCCCAGTGATTTACAGAATCGGGCATGAGGCCCAGTTGGTTTCATAAACGTGATTTTGGGTCGGGGACCCTAAATGGAATTGTGATGTTTTATGGAGATTTTGGGCAGGACCCATTGATATGATGTGAAATGATTTGATAAAACTATTTTCCATATACCATCTTGATATGAGAAAATGTGAAGGCCTCCTCCAGGTGTCTGGGACACTGGGGAAAACACGGTGCATTGCTTGCGAGGGGTCATTGTGCGGAGCTACCAGACTGTATAGTGACTCAGGAGTAGGACTGCTATGATTGGACGTCTGGACACTAGGCATCTGGGATGCTGTACCCAGATTGGGTTCGGGGATTGGACTCGGGATTGAGACCCTGGGTAGCATGCGTAGCTTATGGTTATACCGTGAAATTTGACGTCTAGGACGTCAGGCGTCTGGGACGCTAGGAATCTGGGATGCCGATTATGGTAATGTGGTAAACATGGATTAATGAATTATGAAATGGTTTTTTGGTTGGATTTATGGTTTACGGTTTTGGGCTGAGGCCCTAATGCCTTGTTGAGCAAATGTTTTGGACTACTGGTTTTCGTGGCATGCATATGTTTTTATGGAGGGCATAAATGTCTTATAACTGTGTTTAAAGAACTTATTTATTTTCCTCCACTCACAGCTTTTGTTTTTAATGCCCTTCAGATTGATTCCGGGTGCGAATGCAGGAGCGACTGGGACATCGCACACCTCCTCCATCGATCCTTACGCACTCTGGAAGCCCCGTTTGGGCAGTGGCATCAGGTTATCCCTCGTCTGACACCTCTTGTCAGACGGGAGCATGACACATTCCACGGTAATCCCAGGGGGATTGGGATGGGTCGTGTCACTGTCCCTGCACCCGTGGCTCCAAGACACGATGGCGTGGGCCAACTTAGCCATGGGTCAGCTGAACACGGATGCTGAATTATCCTAGTCAGTTTGTACACGGCGTTCTGATTGGCGGGACTGCCGGAGCCGACGTGGGGACAGTTGTGCGCGTTGCACCGTTTTAAGAGGCAGACCTACGTTGTAACAACCCGTACCTTCGGGAAGGGTAAAAATGTAATTTTATAAGATTTTTGTATATAAGGACGATTTTGCCCTTGTGAATAGTAGGCTAAAAGTTGACTTTTTGAATTACCGAGTGGATGACTGTTGACCCTTGATCGTGACGTAGTTTAGGACGTCACAAGATCGTAGACAAGTGGCAGGTTTAATTCGGACAATCGGAGGAAAAGTTATGACGTTCGGAAGATTGGGGGCGTTACCGTAATTTTGAGCAAATGAGGAAAATGTTGACTTTTTGGAGGACTTGTGAGTTTTGCGTAGACCGAGGACCGTTAGATAGGTCTCGACGTCCTGAGTACAACGACAGGCGGCACGCTGTCATCGGACGTCGGATGAAAGAGTTATGGGTCTAGAACGTTCGTGGGCAAAACGGTAAATATCCAATTGAGGGGTATTTTGGTCATTTTCTTTCAGCCAATCAGATAAGGGCAAGTGGCAGAGATTTTTTGTACTGACCTATGGATGGTGGACACGTGGGGGACACTAGATGGTTCCAGGGATTACTCAAGTGTGCACGGCCACACTTTGCACAAAATCAAACCGTGCTTTGGGTTTGAACGCAGAGAAACAGAGGGTGAGAGATTGGGAGAGATTGATCGATTCTGTGCCAGGGGGAGTGAGGAGTGATTGGTGAGAGTGACAAAGAGAAGTGTTTGTCCTGGTGATCGTGTTTTGGTGGAGGAATCGTGCACGACGGCACGGTGGTGGTGCGGCGAAGTTCTGGGAAAACAGGGAGACCGTGAGAGTTTGGTGGTGGCTACGCCGTGTGGTGACTCAAACCACGACCATGGGAAGTTCAGGAGGCTGCAGGGAGTCCAACGAACACCGTGGCACGTGGCGGTGCACACGGCGGAGACGGAATCAAAGGGTAAGTTTTCTTCCTCTGTTTTTCCCGTGATTTTCAATTTGAAAGTCGTGAAGGTAGGATGAGAATCGAGGGGATTGGTGAGTACAGTGATGTTTAGGGAGGTCCTAGGATTGGTTTGTGACAGTTGCCGTGACGGGGGTGTACACGGCGGAGTTCAAGCGACGGCGAGTACTCTGTACTCTGTTTTGGCCGTGAGTTCAAATGGGAAGTCGTAGACTTCGTGGGTGAATCGAAGGTTTCTGTGAGTTGGGAGTACCTCAGTGAGGTCTTAGGGAGAGGTTGGAATCGCCACCGTGAAAGGGGAAGCACTGGACGGCTGGGAAGGAAAACAGGGGGTCATCTGTGTTTTCTTTCGAGCTTCAGTCGTGAAGCTGAGGGAAGAGTCGAACCAGGAGAGTGAGGGGGATGAATTCCTGGTGCCTGGACGAAGCTATAGGAAAAGAGAGGAGATGAAATGGTGGCCGGACGGCGGAGAATGGATCTCGCCGGTCTGGGTTGCAGCCCTGGTGTGAACCGGGTTCGATCGTGGTTGGGGATGCACTGTAGCAGGCGCGTGAGGCCCACGCGCAGCCACTTTGGGCGGCGCGTGGAGGCGCGTGGAGAGGAATCCGGCCAAGTGTTCAACATGGTTTTGATTCTAAATGTCCTAAGGAGTTCATTAGTATGATTTTCGGGTGAATCGGACGATGTTAGGAGGTTGTTCGGGAATCCGGACGGTTTAGGGTCTAGGATTAAAATATTATTTAATTCCCGAAAAATTGGGAAAATTAGGGTTAGTATCCTTGATGTGCTTGTGACCCTATTTGGTGTATATTGACAGGACGGGAGGCACCCGAGACGGTCGAGGAGCGCACGGAGCGCGATTGACTCGTTCTGATTTGTGAGTGGACTCTTTCTTTAAACCCGAGCATGCCTAACTGTTTTCTGAATGTTTTGTGATATTAACTATGTTTTTAGGTTTTTAATGATGGGTATATGTGGTTGATGTGTTTGCACGTGATTCGAGACATTTTCGTGATTTTGCACGTATTTCGAGAAAAGCTGGTTTTCGGACGTTGATGCCATATTTGAGGATTTAAATCTATTAATGTTTTCTGATGATGATAAATGGGTTATGAAATGTGATTTGTGATTATACGTGATTTGTAGTATAATAGTGCATTTCCGGATTTGGGTTCGGAATGTCGGTTCTGAACGCCAGAAGGGCTTCGAACCGGGGATTTCGAATTCGAGTTTGGTTATGGAATTGGAAATGGTTGTATAGGGAATTTGGATTGGATTTGCTGGATCTGGATATGGGTTTAAAGACCCGGATACTGATTTGACGGGGGACGGGCCCGGATTGAGTTTAAAGACTCGGGAGTTTAAAGACTCGGATATTTATGATATTACCCCCATAGACCTATTGAGTTTAAAGACTCGGGAGTTTAAAGACTCGGATTACATTTAAGGCCTGGTTGAGTTTAAAGACTCGGATAGACCCAGCAGATTTGATCGGAAAATGGTATTTTATAGTGTATATGTTTCTTATGATATTTTATAGTGTTTCTATTTCTTATGATGTTTCATGTTCTGATTTTTTTAGTACTTCGTTGGGCATGCCTGTTTTCAAAACGGAGGGAACAATGATTCTTATTTTCCCTTAACCTTGAATTAGTGATAAACTGATTTTAAACTTTTGGTTATTCTAGTCCACTCACACTTTTGGTTTTAAATTTTCCCTCCAGGTCGTGGTGATAGCGCTGGGGTGAACGTTGAGGCAGATATCGAGGCATAGAGCTTACGACGTTCTTCCGTTGCGGAACTAGCATTGTAGGATTTTTGTGCCCATTTTGTAGAACTTTGCTCTGACTGACAGTTGTATTATATTTACTCCTTCGTCTGATAGTTATGCGTAGTGGTATTTTGGTATTTTATGTGTGATTGTCAGACGGGAGCAGGATTCGTCCCGGGTATCGAGGTGATATTTGGGACGGGTCCTGACAATTGGTATCAGAGCATAGGTTTGTCGGTTTGTGTTGGGTCTAGGTTGTTTTACTAACTCTATGCCTCTTTCAGCGTACGATCGGTCATGCCTCTTTCAGCATAGGTTTGTCGGTAAGTGCTACGAGTTTTAAGTGATGTCTGTGAGGGTGTCGAGTGTCTAATGCTCCCTTGTTTTGCAGTTGATCCACAAGTTGAGCAAGCTGCCCACAAGAAGATGAGTGAAGCAGTTGCCAAGCACGCTTCCACTGCCGACAGCAAGGGTAAGGAACCCAAGGTGGTGCCCCAGCTGGCACAGAGGCAGAAAACTGTGGCTCAGAAGCCGAAGGTGACCGATCGGGAGGCGCACACCCAAGGGTCGAAACCGGACGGGCTTCCGAAGCCGATCAGGCCTGAACCAAGGCAGGGGGTGACGTGAAGAGTCTGTTGGTCGGCATGAAGCGGCCCGTCATCGAGGGTTTGGAACAAGCCCTTGAACGTCGCCGGAAGCTGATGGAGGCTCGGTAGAGGCAGTCTCCTCCGACAGTGGGTGTGTCGAAAAATGAGAGTACCGAATGCCGCTGGAAGAGAGAAGCATGGCTAAAAATAGCGGAGGCCCCACGGGAGAAGGCGAAGGAGTCAAGGGTGGAAATTCCGCCCCTGACGAAGGAGCGGGTGCTGGTCGGTGGCCTAGGCATTTCCTCTCTATTTGCCGAGCCGCTGAAGACTGCCGAGGTCATCCGGTCTGTCAAGGCTGGGGAAGGGTGGGTGTCGGTCATGCACCAGTTGCACAAGTCTTTGGCGCCAGTGGCTGACGCCTTCGTCCTGGGGTCGCAGGTGACTCCAGCGGGGATTGAGGAGATCGGCACTGGCTCTCACCCGGGTCAGTTTGCCGCCGTTCTGGCCGAGCAAGCCCACGTAAGAACGATGAGTCATTGTGATCTATATATTTATTATTTTATTTATTTACGTTTTGACTGATTAAGTGTTTCGTCTTCGGCAGTGCTTTGGGCAGACATATGTGGCTCTGCAAAAGGCTGCTCGGCATATGCAGAGGCTGGAGGCCAAGCGGAGCTCCGCACGGCAGCGGGAAGAGCGGCTGCGAGCGTGGGAGCAGGAAAGCCAGGCCACTTGGAGGCAGATGGCTGAGCTTGAAAGGGAGCTCCAGCAGCAGACCGCCAGGACGAAGGCGGCCGAGAGGGGAATAGCGGACCGGGAAGAGACGGTGCACGTGTTCTCCCTAAAGGTGAACGAGCAGGAAAAGCCGTGGGCGAGTTGCAAGGGGAAGTGGACAGGCTGTGAGTCCTTCTGTCTGCCGATAGGCAGAAAACCCTGGAGGATTTTATGGCCGACCCGGTGTATGCTAATCACCTCGACTTGGCGCTGGCCGAAGTGGAAGATGATTGCGTACTGCGGGTGCTGTATTTCATTCCAGGTGTCACGCTCAACTTCCCATGGCTAGATGAGCCCCCAGCCCTAACTAAAACCTTTACCCTGGAGGGTCAAGACAATGATAGTGCTGCACTGCGTTCACACGCACCAATCGGCGAAGGCGAGGGGCGGACCAACGGGGTAAAGGATGTCGGCACTGCTTCTTCCGTACAAACCCAGGGGATGGATGAGGATGTGGAGGTGGTGGATGAGTGATCGACCTGGCTTTGTTGTTTTCTTCCTTTTTTTTTTGTAATCTAGGGGTTGCCCCGTGTAATATGTACTTTGAACAAGAAATCGAATGCCGATTTTAGATGCAGTTATGCGTTGAATTCTGCAGTGCAAAATTATGCGATTTGTTTTTTTTATATATATATATAGTTTTCTGAATGATAACTACCGACAGGCAAGTACTTAGCCATTTATCTTTGTTCTGTTTGCCAACAGTTTTAGGCTAGGCATGCCGATCCATAGAGGTTGGGCTAGTGGGTATCGAACCGTTTAGTAGGGCTTGGAAGGAATAGCTTGGGGGAAAAACTGGTTTTGCCCATATTGTAAATGTGGGATTGCCGATAGATGAGATGGAGCAAATAACGAATGGCAAGAGTGCGTCTTCCCGACGGCAGGGTAGGTAGATGCCATCAGGGTTCGCTGTGGGTGTCGGTCGGCAAGCGGTAGTAACCACCCAATTTAGTGTAAGAGCGAAATTTGATATTTAGACAAAGAAATGAACGTCTACCAGTCTTACCTTTTTGAAAGGTTTCAAGGTGTTTATAGTAGCCATAACTGCGGTAGTTGAGCTACTGTTTGGGAGCAGGTTCTGCTTTGTAGATGAGGATCGCCTGGTGAGCCCTGGACATCCGGGGAGACGCTAGCTGGTGTTTAACCTGCCCTCGTCAGGGAGTGGTTGTGGCAGAGTTGGTGTCAGGTGACTGTTGTAGCCAGCTGGTTCCTGTGTTTTAGCAGGTGCGGAATGGCAGGCTTGTAGGGTATGCCGATCGGCTGTCCACGATTGTGGGGGTGGTCGGTCGATATGGTATCAACAGGTTTGAAATTACCTTTTGATGTTCTTCTTGGATCATTAGGTAGGTCTCGATTTTACGAATTCGTAGACAGATGACATATGCAAATTGTAGTTCATACAAAAAAATTGTGGGTAGAAAAAGACTCAAGGCATTATGGTAATATTTTACAATTAAGGTATATAAATCCAGACACACTCTCCCGTTTTGCGATAGGCTGATATTTTTCTCTCTCCTTGTCTGATTAGTCTATCTTCCACTATTTCTCTCTCATCATTCTCTGTCTTTTTTTCTTGGCTTCTTGACCCAGATTACCCAAAAAAAAAAAGCCTCCATCACCACCAGCCATCTCCAGGAACCCAGCCTCCAACACTAATGTCATTCGACTCATATCCTTACCATGAACATAAATTTATATGCCATTACTGGCGAGAGCTACGGTAGGCAGCGAATCGGGGATCAAAAAGGAATTCGCCATTGCAACTTTCAAACCATTATTTCAGCCACCAAAGGTATGATCTTGGCCTAATGAATTCATTTTTTAATTCTTCTCGTGGAGTAGAAGGATTTAGACTAATAGATCTTGCTAAGAAATGAAGAAATAGGAAAAACCCAAACATTAATGAAAACAGTGTTTTTTGATTGCGGGTCACTGCAACTCTAATTTGTTAACTAGTGATGTCAACGTATAAATGAATATACTAACCCTATAAAATATTCCATCAAACCCTATAAAATATTCCATCAAAAATTGACAAAAGATTAACATAGGTGTATGGCCACGAGTGGGGACATCCACAAGCGTAATTATGGAACATCTATTAGATCGGGGCAGCATGTCGAAGGGTTTTCCTGCCACTAGTGGAGTGTAGGGCTAGTTTCCCATCCCCTAGCGACACGCAAGTACCTTTTTGGGACATCCAGAGATGTTTTACGCATTTTAGGTTCATTTGTGGTCGTTTTAGGCACAAGCGATATATCGCTAAATCTGCTTCAGCATTTTCTCAACGTGGACACTAATCAACTCACTTAAACTCACCTCCTATATATAAATTCATATTCTCCAATGAAGGATTATTATTTTGATAAAAAAGTTAATAAGACTTTTGAAGTGAGCACAACTCTACTTTAAGATTGATGCATCCACGAAACCTCTTCATTAATCTTCGAGCTCTAGTCGTCACAACTTCAAGGACCTTGACTACTCCATCATGGACTTCCTACGACGAACTTTCTATGGCCTTCCTTATAAAATCGAGGCAAACAACCTCAACGTCGCTCGCTCTAGCACTACTTGGCTCAACAAAAGCAAATTTATTGCCACGTAGAATGACAATGACGACTTTTGCACTCCCAGTCCTAAGGATGCTCATTATGATTCCCATGACCACTTTTTTCATCTCTCGATATGAAAGTGGCACCAATTGAAAGGACCCAAACCGAAAATTCCTAAATAAACATGTCAGGTCCTACTCCCGTTTGACACACAAGACTAGCATGTAACAACTCGTCCCAAATTCATGGGATTAATTAAGGATAATTAAGATTTATCGTGATTAATTGGGAATTAGTCGAGGATTTTCGAACAGTTGATGTAAAAATGACGATTTTACCCTTGGGAATGGGCAAAAAGTTGATTTTTGACCAAGGTGGTCAAATGCACGAGGACGGAGGACTGTTAATTAGATCGGAACGTTACAAGTCCGTAGATAAGTGGCACGTCAAAATCGGACGTTCGACGGGAAAGTTATGGTTCACGGAAGGAATCATGAACTATTCACAAATCGTTCGATTGTTAAAATGTTTTGCTCTTAGTGGGACCCAAAATATCTGATCTTGGACCATAGGATGAATGACACTTGTCACCTAACCTATGACCCATTTAATTGATACATGCACCCACCATTTTCATTCATCTTCTTCAACTTCTTGACCCAAAACCCATACCTACCCCCATGGCTACATCTTCTTCATGTTTTGACTTGAGAGGGAGAGAGTGAGAGAGTGGGACAGAGAGATGGACCAAGAAGATGGCTTGGACAGTGGAGCCGCCGCAGGTGGTAGCCGAAATTGTGAAAACCGAGGTAAAAATCGTGGGTATCCATTTTGGGTTTTAGATTTTTGGATTGTTGATCGATTATAAGCTTAGGATGATGTTCATTGATCACCCACAAGCTTGTCGGAGGTGGCCGGAATGACGATCGAAAGTTTGGCCAAAAATTTGAACGACCATAACTTTAAATCCAGGTACTTTCTTCAATTTCTGAGTTCAGATTTGGATTTCTTGGGTTGAGTAGATGAATTTACATAGGTAAAATGTTGAATTTGGTTGAGAAATGAGTGAGATATCGAAGTTTGAAGTTTGGGACAAAAATGGAGTTTTCCGACGAGTTTTATCGAGTATTCCGGCGAGTTTGACCGAGTTGACCAGCTATTTGACCCATTGACCAACTCGTTGACTTTGACCTAGTTGGCCCATTGACTTTGACCTAGTTGAATCGTTGACTTTGATCGAGTTGACCCATTGGCCGAGTTGCTTCGTTGGTCGTTGACTTTGACGGTTGACCTGACGTTAGCATTGACCTTGGCCAAAGTTGACTGGAAACTTTGACTGGCGCATGAGAGAGTATTTCGAGGTGAGACCGGTCCCATTTGAAAGGTTTTGACGATTCGGATCCAATGGTTGTGGTTTCGGGTCAATCGAAGATTGTTTAATATGTCAAATTAAGATTTTTAGCGAAGGGATGTATGTCCGAGACACGTTGACTTTTCTGGCAGTTTTGGGGGTTTTTGATTAGGACTTGTCTAGATTGGTAGTGACCTTCGAGCATGTTTCAGACAAGTCCAGATGACCCAGAGAGGTTGGATTAGCTGAGAGTAGCTTATGGCATGGTTATCGAGGCACAACAAGGACGGTCTATATGTGCTTGTGTTTTCAATAGTTTGATTAATGGAATGATTTCGGATTTGGAAATATGGAATCGGACTTGAGACCCATTTGGCGTATGAACTATCAGACTTGAAGTCCATTTGATTTAATGAGGTATGGGGTTGGAGGCCCATTTGGTTTATACTATCGGGCTTAAGGCCCAGTTGATTTATGATATCGGGCTTGAGGTCCAGTTGGTTTATGATATCGAGCTTGAGTTCCAATTGTAGTTTACGTATATGATATGTGCAAATGGTTTATGAAAGTTATACTTTGGGTATGAGACCCAGTTGTGGATTTACGATGGTTTTATGGAAATGGAATGGATGAAACTATATTCCGGGCGTGGGCTCCTTTGAGAGGTTTTGAGATGATTTTTGAAATATTTTCCATATACCCTCCTTATCTGTGGATTGTCTCCTCCAGATGTCAGGGACACTGGAGTAGTCACGGCGCATTGCCTAAGAGGGGTCGCTCTATGGAGAGACCGCATAGAGACTCACGTAGAGAGGCTCGAGATTAAGATTGCATGAGGGTAAAACCTCTCCCCAAGGAGGGTCATTGACCTGGGTGGACCTTGGGGAGACTCTGAATTGAGACCTCTGAGTAGTACGCGTAGCTTAGGACCGTGACATTATGACATCTGGGATGCTGATGATTGGTTAAACTACATTTTACTGGATTGGTATTTCTATGTTAATGGTTTTGTGCTGAGTTCCCACATGGATTTATGGTTTTGGGCTAAGGCCCTAATGATTTGAGGAAGGAAATGGCTTTGATTGATAAACGATTTTATTAAGTTTGATTTGATTTGAGGAATGATTAAGTTAATTGGTTTTTGAATGCATGCATACTTTTTAATGGAAAGTATAAATGTCTTTTGTGAAATGTGTTTTATTAAACTATTTATTTTCGTCTACTCACAGCTTTTCATGGTTTTTAATACCGTTCAGGTTGATCGCGAATGCGGGCTGTAGCAGAGACCGAAACATCACATTCCTCCAAAGATTCTGGCGTGCTCTAGAAGTTCCGAGAGGGTCATCGATTGGGTTATCCTTGTCTGACACGTGGTGTCAGACGAGAGCATGGCATAGCCCGCATTAATCCCGGGGGGATTGGGATGAGTCGTGTCATAGCATCCGCATAATACCCTTACACACATGTCAGACAAGGGATACACACTCAACAAACGATAGCTAAAGGTCAATCAGAACGACTAAGATAACGGGAAAATAAGGGCACAAATTCGATATAGTAGCTCACATCAAGTGCACAGTCACAAGTAATGTCTCCGTTGTAGAAGTAGCCCCAAAACCTGACCCTAACCTGGAGGGCTTTCCAAAACCACAGAAAAAACCAGGAATGGACCAAATCAATAAACCTTTGTAAAACACATTTAACAAGAAAACAATGTTCGCCCTCCAAGTCAATGTATATGCATGCATATAAAAAAATGATAAAAACACAAGGTTCAATATAAATAGTATACCATACCAGGGTCGACACCTCCCAGAAACATCCCTGAGTAAACCTTCAGAACACAATCTGAACACCACAACCACCAACCATGATATCCCATCCTCCAAGCCTGACCATGCCAACTAACCCTTGTACTATGTGTAGATAGCCCCACAGGAACTAGTGGAGACACACTTAAGACGCAAGTCTGAGAAAATATAAGCCCTCGGGTACTAGCGGAGACACTCCAGATGCTAGTTCGGGAATAGGTAATCACCACAGGTATCCATCTCAAGATCCGCGGAGCCCCGCTCTAGACGTTTGAGAACTGGTCAAACTCCTAGGACGGTCAACAGTGGAAACAGTCATAGTTATGAAACCCAAAACATCATTTTAAAAGTATATCATTGACTTTGATTCCATGTCAAAACCATAAACCCGGCCCAAGGACAAAATAGCTTTTCCATAAAACTGGTGTCCAAAACATCATCAAATGAATAACAAAAACCATAAATCCGCATATTATTGTAATCATAACTAGAATGTGTACTCAAAGCATCTAAAACAGTTAAATATGCATGTACAATAGTTTTGAAAGTAAAGATCTACTCACGGACTGTATAAACGAGCTTTGTCCCAAATTACATGTTTTCCAAGGTCCCTAAAGCAATATTTCCTATCTCAAAGATCACTAACAATTCCAATTGCCTAACACTGAAACCCCTTAACTCCCGGGGATAAAATACACGTCCCAAACACGTAACCCAAGGAGAAAAACGTTCAAAACTACCCTCAAATGACCTCTATTTGGTCTGAAACTACTACCATTTGATTGAGAACGTCGAAAACTTTCTAAAAAAACTGGTCTCACCTTGAAATTTGAGAGCCCACATACCCTCACGGCCAGGGAGAAGGCTAGCAACCTTCCCTATGCACTGTCACACGTGTGATGTCAGCTACTGACATCACCTACTAACGTCAGCCCTAGTTGACTACCACGTAACCCTGACATCTGACATCCTTACCACGTGGCACCTCTAACAACTTGACATACTTCCACATGGCACCACCTATTTCCTACCACGTGGCCCTACCTAGTTTCTGCCATGTGGCCTTACAATACTGACATGGACACCATGTAATGACCCGTCCCGAGTGTCGGGATTGAATATTGATTAATTACAGTATAGAATGACTAATCTGGGATTAGAGGAGTGGAATCGGACGAAATATGCAAAATGACCGTTTTGCCCCTAGCGTGGGCAAAATGTTGACTTTTAGTTCGGGCGGTCAAACGGAATTTGACCGATGACTGTGACGTAGTTCGTGATGTCACGAGTTCATAGACAGGTGGCACGTTCGATTCCGACATTCGAGGAAAAAGTTTTGACGTTCGGAAGTTGAGGGGTATTTTGGTAATTTGGCATATTACGGGCCAAATGTTGACTTTTGACCGGGAAGTCCGATGGAAGAGGGCCAAGGACCGTTACGTAGGTCTCGTCGATACGAATCCAACGACAGGCGGCACGTCGAAAACAGAGTTCGGGTGACCAAGTTACGGGTCAAGGATGTCTAGGGGCAAAATGGTAATTTATCGTACGAAGGGAAAAATGGTCTTTTAACTTGATTCTTGCTGGCAGACTGTGACATCTGTCACTTTGTCATCTTCCTTGCCCCAGCTATAACATAGAAACGGGAATCATGGAAAAACACAATCATTTGGACATTAACCCCTAAATTATGGTTTGTCTTAATCATTATCAATTAGCGGCTAATTAACCCTTGTCTCAGCTTCATTGTGCAATTGGGAGACTGAGGAAGCCGAATTGAGAGAGAGACTCGAGTGACAGTGAGGCCTCTGGGGTAATTCCTGAATCGAACATCTTGAAAATTGGGGAAAATGTCGAATTCCAAAATGTGAGCTGTGAGGATCACAATCGAGGATTCAATTCGACTTCTGGGATCAATACGAATCGTTTTGCAACAAGAACGAAGAGAAACCGTGTCGGATTGAGGAAGAACGAAGCTTCCATGTCTGCTTCAATTCGAGCTTGGGTTCGACGGGTTAGAGGTAAGAATTCATCAAATTGATCTTGGAAAAACGTTCAATACACTCTCACGATGCTTACTCTATGAATTAATTTGAAAAACAGGGTCGAAATCTGTGAACCCGAATTGGAAACCCGTCGATGATCGATCGTGAGTCTTGGAGATATAGACCCTAATTTGAGTAATTCAATTTACAGAACTGAAATTATGTTGGAGTAGAAGGGATCAGTGGAAAGAACGGATCGATTTGAGGTCGAATTGGGTGAGATTCAACCGGGTTCTATCGCGGGTTTTTCAACCTGTTTACCAGACAAACGGGCGAAGGGGACGACTGTGCTAGTTACTCTAGCTGGCGCGTGGGGGCGCGTGAGTGAGAATCCCGAGGTACGATCAACATGACTTTTGATCTTATCATTGTAACGAACATTTTGACACTAGTTTCGATGAAATCGGATATCGTTTCGTTAATGTTCCGCGTATCGAAGTTTTGTTTTACGTTAAAAATACGTATATAAATTCCAGAAAAATTGGGGAAAATTATATGAAGTATTTTGAGATGTTAGTAACCCTCTATAATGATTTTGGGCAGGAGTTGTGATTTCCAGAATTAACGGAAAAACGTGCAGCTCGGAAACGAACCGTTTTGAACGGTGTGTGTGAGTGGACTTTGTTTTCTAACCGTGATGCATGCATATATGATTTTAAATGCTTTATTATATGATTTTATTTGCTTTGGCATGATTGATGTTTCAATCCGGTGATTTCTCGGTTTTATGATTATTATATTCTATTCTGGCACGATTTTCGAGAAATGATGAAATTGATATTTTTGGGCTAGGCCCGGATTGAAAATGATGTTTTGACTCGGGTTATGAGTCAAGAAGTTGAAAATGATATTTGGACTCGGATTATGAGTCAGTGATTGATTTCATGGATTTACGTGATCATGGCAACTCGGGTTTACAGTTGCACGGATTTGCGTGAAAATGATATTTTGGGCTTGAGACCTAATGGAATTGTGATTTTGATTGGATTTGTATTTCCATGTGATTACATGATGATATTGATGATTTTCGGATTTATAAAGTAAATCGGGACTTTGGTTATTTTGGGGCTGAGACCCTGTGTGGATAAATGATTTGGTTTTCAATGCAACTGTTTTCACTGGTTTTTGTGATGATGATATGTTGCGGATAATTAGGGCTTTCAGGTGGAAATATGTTTTTCCCCGGAGTGCACCCTGGAGATAACGCTCGCCTTCGGGATGGAAGTGTTTACCCCGAAGAGGTCACGTATCACGATCTTTCTCGAGCAGCCGAGGGAGACTTGACTCAGATCAGATGTGCTGGATTATATATGGATTGGTAAGTGATGTGTTCACGAGATCCGGATTGCCGGCTGGTGATGTGTTCACAGCGGCGGATGCTCGGATTTTGAGCGGTCCTTGAGCCTATTGATTTGCACTCGTTGCAGGGATAAACGTGACTCTAAGCAACTGGATATGGAAATAAGTCCCGTGGTTTATGGAAAAAGATTTTGAGGAAACCGTGGTTTAGCGGTTGAAATGATTTAAGGAAACTGTGAACTTTTTGAGATATTAAATTGATTTGATAAAAATGAGTTTCAAGGAAAATGTGGACATGGAATTTAGAAACATGAGGTTTGTGATTACGTACCGGTTTTGAGTACGGGTTTTTGGTCTTTATGGCCAGGTAATGGTGTTCACATGTTTTGGCCTGAGAGCCGGGATTTGATGTTTTATAACTTGAACTGATTTGGTGAACATGAGTTTTATGGACCATGGGAAAACATGTTTTGATTTTATCGGTCCACTGTTCATACTTGAACGATTTCATACTATTACTCATGTTTTATGATATGCATGCACGTTTGTGAAAACTGGAGGGTAAGAATGTGTTTTGGTAAATGTATTTATCAAAATTTATTTTTGTCCACTCACACCTTTTCTGTTTTAATGACCCTTCAGGTCGTGGCGCAATGATCGACGCTACTTTTCGAAGTGGAGGTATGTGTGGGCACATGCGCAAAATTCCCTTGTCTGGCAGGTGTTGAAGGGTTGTTTCGGACTTTCAGTTGACTTGTCAGACGGGAGCAGGACCGGGCACGGTTATCTATGTCCTTCGGGGGCGGGTCCTGTCACACCACGTGGATGACATGTGGCTGCCAGGTGGCATCTATGTGGTTCCCACGTCTGCCTGCCACATCACCATTCTGTAAGCCCATCAGTGCCATCCGGTTGCCAAGTTAGCATCACGTGGCTACCACATGGTCGTCTCTGTTCTCTCGTGGGTTAACCCTCGAACTTTCAACTGGATCGTTCAACTTGTTTCTCAACTCGATTCCAACACCATCACATATCACAACCAATCGTCGACTTAAAACCACCAATATGTCCTATATCGAGCCAGAAACTCGAATACGACCTCAAAACTAAGAAAACATACCTCAAATTCTTCGAGCCTAGCTCAACACACCTCGGCCAATGTCGAACTCCCTCCTAGGTTCATTTCCACATCCAAACCTTCACCCTTTCAACCTGTTATGATAAGTAGAACCCAAAGATGATTCTAGTAACCCGAGTTTGGGGTTTCAATGACCAAAAACCGAACCAAGAGTTAAAGGCCCATA
This sequence comes from Prinsepia uniflora, assembly GCA_032719365.1. Classification (NCBI taxonomy): domain Eukaryota; kingdom Viridiplantae; phylum Streptophyta; class Magnoliopsida; order Rosales; family Rosaceae; genus Prinsepia; species Prinsepia uniflora. The sequence goes on from CM064870.1 coordinate 19,681,268, forward strand.
GGTTTACCTAGATTTTTCCTGGGTTCTAACAACCCCCGTGCCTCTCCCTTACTCCTCCTTAACGTACCACGGTCTCTCACTCTCACTCTAGTCTCCCCATAACAGAGAGGAATATGATGAGGAAGATGATATTGAAATAGAGTAGGGTGGTATCAAGTGTGTGTTCTTGAACAAAAAAGAGAGATCAAATGGTTAAAGGATAAGGACCAAGGGGTGAGTGACACTTGTAACTCATAGCATGCTTTTCCGACACTAACAAAATAAATTCAACTTGCCTCGAAAAATGTGCAACGAAAAGCCATCTAAACCATTCCTGACTTGTAAAACTACCATACAGACTCCAAATTTGAAGTGTCTCTTTTCCTCGTAACTGGAATTTTGAGACTTACGTAACGGTCCTAGGTAAACGTGCAACTACTTCTTAGGTCAAAAGTTAACGTTTGTACACTAATCCCCACACAGAGGAAAAATTGTCCATTCACCCTATATATTCCTGAAAAATGCAGTCTGGATCGTTACAATCTACTCAACTAAAAGAATTTCATTCCTGAAATTCACACATGTCCCTAACCCCTATGAAACATATGCCCACAATTGTCCCTTGGGCTCCCACATGATCTCTGCGACGTCACAATCTCACCACAAAACGCACATGAACAACGGTCGCCTGACGTAATGTCAGGACCCTTCCCAATCCCCCCGGGATTAACACGGGACGCACCTGATCCTGTCTGACACGGAGTGTCAGACAAGGAAAAATTCCGACTTTAGCCCACTCGGGGCTTTAGAGTACGTCAGGATCCGAAAGAGGAGTGTGATGTCTCAGTCTGTGCTACAGCCTGCATCCGCTATCAACCTGAAGGGCATTCAAAACATTAAAAGCTGTAAGTGGACTAAACAAAGATTTTATAAAAAAAATTTCACAAAAGACATTTATTTATACCCTTCACTAAAAAGCATGCATGCATTCGAAAACCATTTACTAAACCATTAGGGCCTTGTGCCAAAATCGTAAATGAAACCAATCATACGGGCCACTGCCCAAATCCATATGGGAATCAACCCAAACCAGTAAATATCATATAAAAATAAACATGATACCACAGAAATCCGAAACACATATCATATAACATATAACAAATCTTGTCACGGTTCCCAAAGCTACGTGTGTGCTACCCGGGGTCTCAAATCCCAAGTCTCCCCAGGTTCCAACTAGATCATTGTCCGCAGATCAATGACCCTCCCTAGGGGTTATAATCCATAAGCCTTCCTGAGAGTAAGGTACCCAACGGCGGCAATTCCACTCAGTTAGTGCTCTGTGACTACTCCGGGGTCCACCCAGGCCAACAACCCTTCCCGGAAGAGACAATCCATAAAAAGGATGGTATATGAATAACCATATCGAAAACATTCTTAAAACCTTTCAAAGGATTCATGCGCAATCCCCATAAACTGTCATGAACCAGAAATCCATTTAGGGTCTCCGACCCAAAATCATAGACGTAAACCAACTGGGCCTCAAGCCCGAACTCAAGACTCAACTGTACATCGAGCCCGATATCTACAGTTCAGTCACGATTCCAATCGTAATGATGCATGCAACCATCCGTCCAGGACCGCCCTCAATCCTGGTATGTCCCCTTGAACATATCAACCGACACGACCACCTCTAGATCATGGTGCACCCATCACCAATCGATATCCTGAACCGTCAGCACTCCGAAGTCAAGCCTCCAGTGGCTGCTCGACAACGGGACGTGCGTCGTGACCTCTCCAGAAGGAAAACATCCCTAGTCTGGAGGCGAGCGTAGTATCGTCCGTCGCCGTGCACAAAGCACTCGTCGCTACCACGACTCAGACTCGTAGGTCATTGATAGGGCCATATGCCCGAGACAAAACCAAATGGGTCTTATGCCCGAGTTTACCTTTTCAAATCCAAAATCATTTCATTTAGACTGAAACACAAATACGTACAAGCATCGTATAAAACTGTACATCTCGAAATACGTGTAATTAAGTAAATACACACAAATGCACTCACGCCTTCCCGAGCCAAACACCGTCTGCGGGACTTCCAAACTTGTCTAAATTGTAATAGTGGGTTACGAACTATTTAAATAACCCCTCATTAAAGCCCCGTAATTTTCTGGAATTTTTAACTATTTTTATACCCGATCCTAAACCTTCGGACATCTCGAACTAAATCTTAATAGATGATTTCGTGTGTTGGATGTTTTCCCAAAAAGTGGGCCACGCGCCCACACGCGCAGCCTGAAGTGGCTGCGCGTGGGAGCCATGCGCCAGCACCTGTCATCCCCTACCTCGCCTGAACCGACCGATCCGGTTCACCACTGCAACTCCGTTCCGCTTGGACCGGTGTGACGGATCCGCTTGGACCGGCGTGACCGGTCCGCCTGGACAGGCGTGACCGATCCAAGGCCATTCCTCACTCATTTTTGGTCCATTACATTCCCTTTCAATCTTAATCTTCCTACCTCATCCTTAGAAACCTATTTGTACAATTAGAACTAAGAAAACCCGTATAAAACCCCTTGGTTCGAAAACTTCCTCACGACCCAAAATTTCAGCCGTCCCCCTTGGTTGTTCTTCCACCAACCAGCGTCCAAAAATCTTCCCTAGACGCTCCTAATATGACAGGACCCACCCCGATTATCGCCTCGATAATCGGGAAGCATCCTGCTCCCGTCTAACAATCGAACACAAAAGACCGGAAAACCAAATAACATCACATCACACCCATTGTCAGACCAGGGAGATTAAGCAAATACAACCGACTGGACATCAAGTCCATAGTTTCACAGAGCATAATATTACAAAACAAGTTAAAGAACAAATCCTACTCTGTGAACTAACTACTCCTCAACGGAAAACTTTATGCCTCTGCCTCTGCCTCGGCGCTAGCCCCCGAAATTGTACCACGATCTGGGGGGTAATTAAAACAACAAAGTGTGAGTGGACCGAAACAAAAGTTTGCAGAAAACAGTTTAATGAAATCGGGGTTCGCCTTCCAATTTTATAACACGCATGCATAACCATATATTCGAAGACCTCGTATCAAATATTCGAAATCCCTTTTTCCGAAACACATGTAAAGCGTTACAGAAAACCGTCATAACTCATGTAAAAATAATATAAGATTACCAAAATCTAGAAATCATCATTTTGAAACATCAATTGAACAAATCCAGTAAAAACTGAATCAATAATCACAATTAAGCCGTTGGATCCATTCGAGTCTTTAAACTCAATATCAGGCCTTCCCGGGATATCAACGAATCTTTAAACTCAAAACATAATCAATAGGCCTCGAGGGTATCACGATAACCGAGTCTTTTAACTCAATCCGGGTCTTTAAACCCAATTTTCGGGCCCGCCCCCATCATCAATTATCCGGGTCTTTAAACCCAAAACCAGATCCAACAATCAACCGGGTCTTTAAACTCAAAACCATTTATAAAACTCAACAAACCAGGATTCATCATGATCCGTTTCCCAAAAATCATTCTGAAATCATATCTTGTCCTAATAGGACTTATGTCCGAATTCACATGCAAATTCCAAAACATGCAATTCCCGAAAGTCACTTCACAAATATAATCAAAACATCATAAATATGTAACATGCATAATCATATCCAAATACTTCATCAAAACATCATTCATGCATGGGAGAAAAACCGTAACCTCGAAATGCGTGAAATGCGATAATTATCTCGAAAAGCGTGAAATCACGTAAAATCGAAATATCATATTTATCAACATAAAATCATATGTGAAAACACAAGATAAATAAGTAAAATAATCATGCATGCACAGTTTAGAAATCAAAAGTCCACTCATGGTTTTCGTACGCGTCAATCGCGCCCCAGGTGTTCCTCGGTAGCTTTGGAAATGTCCGGGGAGACACTCAGAAGTGCTCTAATGATTGTTTCCTGCACACAGAACCCATGGCCAATTTTAAACTCTCCCGTGCTCTGAAGCTCTGTTCAGCCATGATGGAATGCTTCCAACACCTTAAAACACTTAAACTAATCCCACTGATCAGTCCACTACAGGTTTAAAAAAAGACAAGGATCAGAGCACTCACAGCACGGTTGTGCAGTCTCTGTTTTCACGGTGGTGAACAGTAACCGCCATGCAAATGACCAAATGCCCTCAGTTGGCAAATTTCCAAATTGCCCCTCATCTTCCGTGACCTGTAACTTGGTCACCTGATGTCCGTTTCATGCGTGCCGCCTATCGTTGTATTCGGGGCCTCGAGACGAACCTAACGGTCTTCGGGCCATGTGAAAATCAAATGTCAAACAAAAAGTCAACATTTTCCCCCTAATCGTCCAAATTACGGAAATGCCCTTGAATTTCCGAACGTCATAACTTTTTCCCTGGACGTCGGAATTGGACGTGCCACCTGTCTATGAACTCGTGACGTCCCGAACTACATCATGGTCATCGGCTAACGTCCGTTTGACCCTCCAATCAAAAAGTCAACAAATTGACCATACGAATCTCAGGGGTAAAAATGTCATTTTATTCAATATTTTACAAAATTACATTTTTCCGAATTTCCGGGGCGTTACATAATAACCTAATAAACCTTTCCCAAACAACCAATACAACCCCTAACTTCCAAAACAACAAAATGGGATTTTGAATCCAAAATCGTACCTTGTCGAGTTTCTAGCCACCGTCCACGACGGTCGACGCCGTCAGCCCCATCATCACCGTCTCCCCTTATCCTCTCTGTTTCCTTCACGTGCCACCAACATCGGATTAGATTTAGGGGGTGTGGGGTGTGGGTTGTACAAAATGGAAATGGGTTTCAGGTTTGGTTTGGACGAACAAAGAAGGTGAGGCTGATGCATGAATGAAGGGAAGTGGGCAATGGATAGGTGACACTTGTCACTCATCCATTGGGCCACTTCAAAAGATCTGGGTCCACTTGAGGACAAAAGTCCACTTTTGTCTCGTAAAGCGTACCACTATGAATAGTACTTCAAAACTTCCGTGAACCGTAACTTTCCCGTCGAATGTTCGAATTCGATGTGCCACCTGTCTACAGACTCGTATCAACCCGATCTATGTAACGGTCATCGCCTCTCGGTCGTCAGACTTCCCAGGTCAAAAGTCAACTCTTTGCCCTCGTTCAGGGGTAAAATCGTAATTTCACCCTGAACGTCCGTTAATACTCGACTAATCTCCAATTAGCCGCACTAATCCATCATTAGTCTTAATCTAATCCCTAAGATCAGGGATGGGTCGTTATAACCTCCCCTCCTTAAAGAATTTCATCCTCGAAATTTAAATCGACCCAATTCCACAACCAAACTGTGGAATCCAATCATGTCCCCGCACATGGATCGTTGCACACATCACGAGAGTGCCCGTGTAAAAGTACACGTCTGACACAACCATACTTTGGCTCGAAAGTCTCACTCGAGACAGAATGTCGACGTCTCGCCTGTCACTCACTTTGACAAGTCACACATACTAGGTTGTCATCCAAACGACTTCTTAGCCTACCACTCTGACACTTTCCAACCAATAACCAAGGTCAGCTTTTCCGTTTGATGGTTCTTCTTATCTGACTACCGGAGCTGATATCCTATTCAGCATCCGATCCGACAATTATCCTCATTGCTCCCACTGAGTGATATATCATCTCATGTCACTTAAACTTTTTGCAACCGTAATAGATCGTTCAGAGGAGTACCATTTCCCCTCTAACATCCTCTAAGTCCACGATCATGATTGTGACTAGCCGATAACGCTCAGTTCCACTGCGTTTTCGTTGTGCTACTCTGATCTTGACTCGCTCTCGAGTACTCGTTTCGTGTCTCGCCTCACTCAGCGATCTATGTTGACATCTGGACTCACCTCGAGTCTCGACTGTCGTACTACTCGTCCCGTCGACACCCAATCGATGTCTCACCCATATGGGGTGTGTATAGGATCCTATAACGAATACTTGTCTCAGTAGAGAAAGCACTCTGCACTGAAGGGTTCCCTTGTCACAGAGGAGTCGCTTCGCAAAGAAACTGACCCCAGCTTGGGAAATGGGGCAATTTTCCAATTTGATTTCCTATACCCATGTTCTTTCTGTACACCAGCATGCAAGTCTAGCTTAGTGTGAGGCACTCCCACCAACCAATGTGGTCTATTCAAACCACGTCTACCAAGACGCCACAATCACCTCAGTTATCCCGATCATCCTCACACTACTCAACCTGGCTCATGTCGGCACTCACTCGCCACATCCAGTGACGCCAAATACCATATGCACCAAGTCAATCAAATTTGACCCACATCCTAGGTGTTCGGTTCTTACACCCTCTTTGAACCCTTTAGCTGTCGAATCACTCCTCGTCATTCCACCTAGGGAAAATTCAAGGAAAATCGAAGATGATGACATCAAATTTCATCCTATGTCATCCTCTAGCACCCAACACTATCTGCTAAAGAGCAGAAAACGGGAAGTCTCCTTCATCGACTTCAGATTCGAGAGTAGTTGCAACCATGTTGGAGGCATACCTAACTTTACCAATTACTAAGCTAGAGTAAAAAGCGAAATCCTCCTCCAACTAAGAGTATTCTCTAATATTTACTATAATAATTAATCATTTCCTTCAGGACTAAACACTTCCATAGATTCTCTTCGGTTTCTTCCATCTTTTCCGACCAACGAAAACTGCCGATAACTACTGTAATGACCCATTCTATTTCTCGCTATCACATTTCTCCTCAAACAAGCGTACATGAAACTCAGGAGGTATGGTCAACCGCAGTCAACCAAAACCATCTCCATCATGATTCCCAAGAATCTACACTAGTCGACAAATCCTCCTCCTCGTATACTGGTAGAAACCAACCGTGAACAAATCACGACTGAGACACCCACAGCTCGTGGCTCGTCATCTCTCCTCGTTATCATCATCGCATCACCGCCCCGCGGAGTGCGAATCAAACCAATCCTAAGCCATGCTCAAACCGAGCAATCGTTACTCATCTCTGCTCGAGTAGGAGGGCTCTACCTCACTCGTACCCCATGACTTTGGGAAAGGGTGGTAATTTTTGACACGACTCGATAAACGACTCGAAACCCGCATGAAATTAATCCAAGTCAACCCTACTCGATAAAAATTCGGGTCAATTTCGGGTCAACCCGTTATAACCCGTTTATTAAACAGGTGGGTTTCAGGTCAACCTGCGAACCCATTTAATAACCTAGTAACCCGTTTATTAAACGGGTTGTTGAATCACGACCTACTAACCCATGAACCCGTGAACCCATTTATTACTCTAGGGCTTTACAAGGGCACATATAAATACCTAAATCTTTTATCATTTATAACCAAAAGACTAAATCTATAGCAAACTTAGTTAGCACTTTAACAATAGCCGCAACACTTCACTAGCTTATATAGTCTCTGGGTACGACCATTCTGACAATCCATGCCATAAGATGAACATTCTCCGAACGTCCCTCGATTCTCAACAACCATCAACAAAGCCACCCTCGATGGTGGTACCTACCACGAGCTCGAACCGAAACAATCCACGTACAACACCACCGGGACTCCGAACCTATGTGATCAACTGACCGACGACACCAATCGCTCAACACACAACATCCACCATCGATCCAACTTGGAATTCGATCCATAAGTACAACACTATCCTGGTACTCGTCCGATCACTCACCAACTAGTGTTATTACGAACCCGGCTGCTCCTTGCAGCACGTCCATCTCGACTGATCCATCGGGCTTGACTCCAAAGAGTTGTCATACTCCAGTACTGGTATCCAAACAACCAGTAACCACACTTTGAGGATCTCGTTCTTCCGTAACTGTACGGTTCCTAGGCGCTAGCCTCCACAAGAACTTGGCCACACTTCGTGCCTAAGCATGCACAACCGCAACAAGCGCAAACGCATCCTACAATGCCACACAACACTACTCCGGGCATTCCCTGCTAGTCGACATCCCTCTAGGATCGACACACCGAAACATGGCATCTCACACCAAGTAAAATCACGCGTTCCTATTCCAACTAGTCTCAACTAGGGTCAACGTGCGTCTGACTGCTCCCACCAGTATAATTTCTGTTTCGAAATTCTATCGTGGACGAACGTTAGGGTCGTCATGCTGTAACTACTGGTCCAATGGGTCCTATCTCTAGTAACTATGCGGCCCTAAGCCGTTGGATTCGCACGAATACCGATCCTACTCGGGATATACTTCCTCGAAACACACGGCATAGGATGCCAACACGAACTCTAATCCAACGCACCTCGTTTCGTTTGGCACGAGGTTCCTCCAACCCTTAACCTAACTACCAGGTTGATGACGGGCTGTTACCACTGCAGAGACATCACATCCTCGACCAGCACATAACTCTGAGAGCAAAACCTGCTCTGATACCGCCTGTCAGGACCCGTCTGAATCCCCCCGGGATTAACGCAGGACGCACCTGATCCCGTTTGACACGGAGTGTCAAACAAGGAAAAATTCCGACTTTAGCCTGCTCGGGGTTTCAGAGCTAGCCACGATCCGGAGGAGAAGTGTGATGTCTCGGTCTCTGCTACAACCCGGATCCGCTATCAACCTAAAGGGCATTCAAAACATTAAAAGTTGTGAGTGGACAAAACAAAGATTTTATAAAAATGTTTTCACAAAAGACATTTATTTATACCCTTCACTGAAAGGCATGCATGCATTTGAAAACCATTTACTAACCATTAGGGCCTTGGCCCAAAATCGTAAATGAAACCAATCATACGGGCCACTGCCCAAATCCATGTGGGACTCAGCCCAAACCAATAAATATCATATAAAAATAAACATGATACCACAAAAATCCGAAACACATTTCATTTAACATATAACCAATCTTATCACGGTTTCCAAAGCTACGCGCGTGCTACCTGGGGTCTCAAATCCCAAGTCTCCCTAGGGTCCACCTAGGTCATTGTCCGCAGATTAATGACCCTCCCTAGGGGTTATAACCCACAAGCCTTCCTGAAAGTAAGGTACCCAATGGGGAAGATTCCACTCAGTTAGTGGTCCGTGACTATTCAGGGGTCCACCCAAGTCAACGACCCTCCCCAAAGGAGGCAATCCATAAAAAGGATGGTATATGAATAACCATATCGAAAACATTCTTAAAACCTGTCAAAGGATTCATGCGCGGTCCTTATAAACCGTCATGAGCCAGAAATCCATTTAGGGTTTCCGACCCGAAATCATAAACATAAACCAACTGGGCCTCAAGCCTGAACTCATGACTCAACTGGGCATCGAGCCCGATATCTCCGGGTCAGTCACGATTCCAATCATAGTGATGCGTGCAACCATCCGTCCAGGACCACCTTCAATCCTAGTATGTCGCCGTGAACATATCAACCGACGCGACCACCTCTAGATCATGGTGCACCCATAACCGATCGACATCCTGAACCGTCAGCACTTTGAAGTCGAGCCTCCAGTGGCTGCTCGATAACAGGACGTGCATCGTGACCTCTCCGGAAAGAACACAACCCTAGTCTGGAGGCGAGCGTCATATCATCCGTCGCCGTGCACAAAGCACTCGTCGCTACCACGACTCAGACCCGTAGGTCATCAATAGGGTCATATGCCCGAGACAAAATCAAATGGGTCTCATGCCCGAGTTTACCTTTTCAAATCCAAAACCATTTCATTTAAACCGAAACACAAACACGTACAAGCACCGTATAAAACTGTAAACGTCGAAATACGTGAAATTATGTAAACACACACAAATGCACTCATGGCATCATGAAACGTGTATTAAAACATTTATGCATGCATCAAGTTAGAAAGCAAGGTCCACTCATAGACCGTCCAAGCAGCCGCCTCGATACGCGTGCCAAAACCCCTTCCCTGGCCAAACACCATCTCCGGGACTTCCAAACCTGTCAAAATCGTAATAAAGGGTTACTAACTACTAAAATAACCCCTCATTAAAGCCCCATAATTTTCCGAAATTTTTAACTATTTTAAAACCCGATTCTAAACCTTCGGACATCCCGAACTATATCGAAACGATGTCTGATTGACACGAAACCAGTCCCAAAATATTTATTACATTGAATAGATGATTTCGTGTGTTGGATGTTTCCCACAAAAGTGGGCCATGTGCCCACACGTGCCGCATGAAGTGGCTAGCGTGGGAGCCATGCACCAGCACCTGTCATCCCCTACCTCGCGTGAACCGGCCAGTCTGGTTCACCTCTGCAACTCTGGTCCGCCTGGACCGACGTGATCGGTCCAAGGCCATTCCTCCCTCATTTTTGGTCCATTTCTGTCTCTTTCTGTCAGGACCCGTCCCAAATCCCCCGGGATTAACGCGGGACGCACCTGATCTCATCTGACACAAAGTGTCAGACCAAGGAAAATTTTGTCTCTAGTCCTCACCGGACTTCCAAAGTACGCCAGGATCGTAGGAGGAGGAGTGTGATGTCTCGTCTCTGCTACTGCCCGCATCCGCGATCAACCTGAAGGGCATTAAAACATCAAAAGTCGTGAGTAGACAAAAATAATTTTTTAATAAAAATATTTCATGAAAAGACATTTATGCCCTTCACTAAAAGTATATGCATGCATTCAAAAACCATTTATCAGCACGTTCATAAAACCATTTGAAAACATTCGCAAAACCTTTCAAGGGTTCGTGCTCTGTCCCCATAAACCGTCATGAACCATAAAACTATTTAGGTCCCCGACCCAAAATCACAATCCTTAAACCATAAATCAATACATAGGAACTCAGCCCAAATCCATAAACACAAGTGGGACTCTGCCCAAATCCAGTAAACGTGGGTCTCAACCCAAAACTGTTCTCAGTGAAATACCAAAACAACGAATACGGGGTCTTCACCCCAAACCATTTCCAAAATATCAAATACGGGGTCTCCGCCCCAAATCACTTTCTAAAACATGGAACACGGGGTCTCCGCCCCCAATTACTTTCATAAAACCTCATACGTATCAACATACGTATAACCCATCCGTGGCACTTCCGCGAATATGCCAACTCGGGGCACACAACCCCTAGGAAACACATCCCCGATATATGTCACGATTCATCATATCTATACTAGTGTGCATACTACTCGGGGTCTCACTCCGAGTCTTCCCTCAGGAATTCTCCGTTTAGGAGGCTCTATCTCTGGATCTAGTCCGATCATCTCTCCGAAATCTTGTCCGGGACCACATCATAACTCATAACTCCTACTCCTGGAATGGGTTCCCTATGGGGATACCCATTCTGGTCTGTGGATCGTGACTCTCCAGGTCGACGTATGGAGGAGACCATACAAATCATATGGAGGGTTTCATATATTTTCAAATACATTCTTTCTTTCTCAAAACATATTTCAACTGGGTCTCATACCCGCTTCATCTCAATAGGATTCCTCGAATTCGATTCAAATCCATTTCACAGGCCTCGGCCTAAATCCTCAGTTCAACAGAGTCTCATGTCCGAATTCTCATTTCATAAACCAAGCTGGGACTCAAGCCCGATTTAACAAACAATAGGGCCTCAAGCTCGATACTACAGTCAAAGGGGCCTCAAGCCCGAGATTACAACCAACTGGGCCTCAAGCCCGAATTCGTAAACCAACGGGGCCCTCGGTCCGATTCCTAGTTAAATCAAATGGACTCCAAGTCTGAAAGTTCGTAAATCAAATGGGTCACATGCCCGAATTCATATTTCCAAATCCAAAACCAATTCATTAAATCCTCATTGAAAATCTAGCACGTATAAGCATCGTATAAAATTGGAAATCTCGAAATACGTGCAAATACGTAAATCCTAGGCTACCACAAACAAATGCACTCATAGCATCACAAAACATATTCTAAAACAATTATAAAACATTTATGCATGCATCAATTTCGAAAGAAAGGTCCATTCACAGACAGTCTGAAGTCGCGCCTCGATACGCTCGCCATAAGCCTCTTCTTGGCCAATCGTCACCTCTGGGATTCTCGAACATGTCCAAGTCGTAATAGAAGGTTACTAACTACTTAAATAATCCCTCACTAAAGCCCCGTAATTTCAGGAATTTCTAACTATTTTTAAACGCGAACCTAAACCTTCGGACAGCCCAAACTATATCAAAACAATATCCGATCGGCACGAAACCAGTCCCAAAATGTTCGTTACATCGAATAGATGATTTCACATGTTAAGTCATCCCCAAACTCCCTGCCACGCGTCGTCATGTGCCGCCCAAAGGGGCTACGCGTGTAGCTCAAGCGCCAGTACTGTTCCAGCGTCCATATCCTCCAGCGGCCGGTCCGAACCGGCCGGTCCTGTGCAACCAGTCCAACTGAACCGGTGTGGCCGGTTCAGCCCCCTAAACCCTTCATTTTCGGTCTGTTTCTTCCCCTTTCGATTCCATTCTTCCTATTTCCTCATTTCCTATCATTTCCAATCAAGGAACCTACGGAAAACCATGTAAAACTCGACTAACCAAAACCCATTCTCACGGTCCATACTCTCCGACCACCCCTGGGCTTCCTCAGCCGTGAACCACCATCAAATCCATCTTAAAACCTCCCTAGCAACCCAATAAACCCACTCTAAACATCCAAAACTGTCCATAACGTCAAAATCAAATTCTTGAATCTAAAAACACAAAACCGAGCAATCGGGTTTACCTTGCACAAGGGTCCTCCGCGGTCCACGGTGGTTTTGCTCCTAGCCGGCCACCAGCATCCACATGTCCTCCAATCACTCTCTGGTCCTCACAAGCATGATCAGGTGGGGAAGGGTTGGATTGGTTTGAAATGGTCGATCGGTTTGAATGAAGAAAACAAAGAAGGTGAGCTGATATGCATGAATGAAAAAGGGTGGCCAGTGGATGGGTGACACTTGTCACTCATCCATTGGGCCTTGGAAAAATATCTGGGGCCCACTTGAGACAAAAGTCAATTTGCCTCGTAAAACGCGCAATAGTACCAAGGAACTTCCGTGAACCATAACTTCTCCGTTGAACGTCCGAATTTGACATGCCGCCTGTCTACGGATTCGTATCGCCTCAATCTACGTAACGATCCTCGGACCTTGGCCATCGGACCTCCCGGGTCAAAATTCAACTCTTTTCCCCTTATTATCCAAATTACCAAAATGCCCCCTGAACTTCCGAAAATCATAACTTCTTCCTCGAACGTCGGAATCGTGCGTGCCACCTGTCTATAAACTCGTGACGTCCCGAAATACGTCACAGTCATTGGCCAAAGTCCATTTGACTGCCTGAACGAAAAGTCAACATTTCTCCCATTCCATGGGCAAAATCGTCATTTCACCCTGCTCGTCTAATCCCTAATTAGTCTCGCTAATTCGTCATTAATTCTTAATTAATCCCGCTAATTTGGGATGGGTCGTCACACTTTCAATCCTAATCTTCTTATCTCTTCCTTAGAAACCTATTTGTACAAGTAGAACTAAGAAAAACCATATAAAACCCATTGGTTTGAAAACTTCCTCATGACCGAAAGTTTCAGCCATCCCCTTGGGTTGTTCTTCCACCAACCACCGTCCAAAAACCTTCCCTAGATGCTCCTAATAACCTGCTAAACCTTTCCCAAACAACCAATACAACCCCTAACGTCCAAAACAACAAAATGGGATTTTGAATCCAAAATCGTACCTTGTTGGGTATCTGGCCACCGTCCACGAATGTCGACTCCGTCAGCCCCATCATCACCGTCTCCCCTCATCCTTTCTATTTTCTTCACGTTCCACCAGCATCAGATTAGATTTAGGGGGTGTGGGTTGTGCAAAATGGAAATGGGTTTCGGGTTTGGTTTGGATGAACAAAGAAGGTGAGGCTGATGCATGAATGAAGGGAAAGGGGCAATGGATGGGTGACACTTGTCACTCATCCATTGGGCCACTTCAAAAGATCTAGGCCCAATTGAGGACAAAAGTCCACTTTTGTCTCGTAAAGCGTACTGCCGTTAATAGTACCTCAAAACTTCTGTGAACCATAACTTTCCCGTCGAATGTCCGAATTCGACGTGCCGCCTGTCTATGGACTCGTATCGACCCGATCTATGTAACGGCATCGACCCTCTACGGTCGGACTTCCCAGCTCAAAAATCAACTATTTGCCCTCGTTTAGGGGCAAAATCGTAATTTTGCCCTGAACGTCCATTAATCCTTGGCTAATCCCAAATTAGCCTCACTAATCCGTCATTAGTCTTAATCTAATCCCTAAGATTAGGGACGGGTCATTACACGTAAACCACGACTCAAGACCATTGCATAATCCCGGCTCAACCCCCTTCCCCCTTCGGTGAATGCACCCAAAAAGATGTGACCAGCCGCCACTGACATGCTGAACTCAGCTCTCAAATCCACTCTAGGCGTGGACACCCGTCAACCTCACCTGTCACCCACATAGGTGCAACTAAATACCATCCCTGCTCCTCCTAAGTAAATACTAGGTCCCCCATCCACTAGAAATGTCCCAACCATCAGTAACACCCACGATGAACCACTGTGACTAGTTGGTAACCCATCGACCCCACCGTCTTTGTCCGAGTCTTCTGCCGAAAACTCGACCCATACCAGAGTCCCCTTTCAGTACCTTGACTTGCTTGGAGACCCCTATTTTGATCCCGAATCCTCTCGAGTCCTAATCTGGTATCCCCCATCATCAAGAGTGTAATAAACTGCCCATCAAGAGGTGACAAACTATATCCAACCTTCGTAAAGGCTACCCCCGACCACATCGAATACTTGCTCTAGGTGAGGACACGACTGATCTATATCACCAGGGTTCCCCTTGCGAGTAAAATCCATGGCCCCAAGCCTCCAAGCTCACACAAAAACTGAACCCTTCAAAGTCCTTCTCTAGAGCACAGTACTCGATGCCTAGTCCAAGTATCCCAGGCTAAAAGTCAACCTCGGATCCCACCCGACTTCACGTACACCCGACTAACTGTCTCACCCTCATCCTCAGGCTGTGGAAGGGTTCACTGCGTGGAGGGATTCATCTTAACTAAAAAATGTCTAAATAAACATTCTCGGTCCTGCTTCCGTTTGACACACAAGACTAGCATCCCCAGAATACCCTTATTCATGTGTCAGACTAGGGATACACACTCAAAAAATGACAACTAATGGTCAATCAGAGTGACTCAGATAATGGGAAAATGAGTGTACAAATTCTATACCATAGCTCCCATCGAGTGCGCATTCACAAGTAATGTCTCCGTCGCAGAAGTAGCCCGAAAACTGCCCCAACTTGCCCTCAACCTAGAGGGGTTTCCAAAACCGCATACAAATTTGTAAGTGAACCAAAATCAATAAAGCTTTGTAAAACACATTTAACCAGAAAACAATGTCCGTCCTCCAAGTCAAAATACATGCATGCATATAAGAAAACGATAAAAGCACAAGGTTCAATATAAACAGTATACCATACCAGAGCCCACACCTCCCTGAAACGTCCCCCGAGTAAAGCATCGAGAACACAACCAGGACACCACAACCACCAACCATGATATCCCATCTGTTAAACCTAACCATGCCAACCAACCCCTATACTACACGTAGACAACCTCCTAGAAATTGGCAGAGAAACACTCCAGATGCTAGTTTGGGAAAATATTAGGCCCTAGGTACTGGCGGAGACACACTCCAAATACTAGTCTGGGAAAAGGTAATCACCACAGCTATCCTTGTCAGGATCTCCGGAGCCTTGTTCTAGGCGTTTAAGAACTGATCAAACTTCGAGGATGGTCAATCGTGGAAACAGTCATAGTCATAAAACCCAAAACATCATTTTAAACATATATCATTGACTCCGACTCCACGTCAAAACCATAAACCCGGTCTAAGGCCAAAATACCATTTCCACACGTTTTTCCATAAAATCGGTGTTCAAAACATCATCAAATGAATAACCAAAACCATAAATCCGCATATCATTGCAATCATAACCCTAATGTTTACTCAAAGCATCTAAAACAGTTATAAAAGCATGCACAACAATTTTGAAAGTAAAGGTCCACTCACATACTATTTGAATGAGCTCCGTCCCGAATTGCACACTCCCCAAGGTCCCTGGAGCAACATTTCATGTCACAAACGAAACCCCGAAGGTCACTAACATTGCCAATTGCCTAACACTGAAACCCCGTAATTCACAGGATAGAATATTCATCCGAAACACGCAGCTCCAAGAACACGAAGACGGAGAGGGAATGTCCCAAAAGCACCTAGTCTCTATGGCCAATTCCAAGATTTGATATACGGTCTACCCCTGGTGGGGTAACTTTCTTCCCAACTTTTGATGGAAAATTAATAACCATAGTCTCTATGGCCTTCTCTACTATCCAATTGCTTATAATTAAATACTCTCTTATTTCTAGGTAATATTTTGACTAAAATGTTTTAAATATTGTTGTGATATAGTTTTGTCAAACGTTTAGGAAGGTTCAACTACAAAAGCCATAGTACACGTCATTCAATTAAGTTATACATATTTACATTCTTTTTCTTTCTCAAGGTTAAAACATGCCTCAATCTAAACAAAATTCAACTCGCTGATAATTGAGCAAAGAAGGAGAAACAAGAACATATATAAAAGGCCAGGAATATAATTATTATTCATAATAAAGCTCCATTGAAACACAAATTAACTATCGCTAGAACACACATTAACCTTAATTGTACCACACACACATGTATATATGTGTATACATATATACATGTGTGTGCAGCTCACTAATCTACATAATAGTATTTTGGGGTGTTACACTTATACATCCCTCATGGATGGAATGATGGTGTATTTAGAAATAGGATGGAGCCTGTGCCGGAGCCACCTTAATTGCTGGATCAGCTACCAAATTCAGTGAACTGAATGGTCCCGGTGCTGCCAAATTTGCCGCCTTGATTGGTCCCGGTGCAGCAAATCCCGAGCTTCGGATCTCCGACATCTGCCGACGAACATTTGCTCCTTGTGCTTCACATAGTTTTGGAAGAAATACACCTATATATGAAACCAAAAAATATACATTTGATCAATATATATATCAGCTGGTGTATATGGTTCAGAGTTACAGTCAGACTATATACATTAGATACGATATGAATCCAATAAATAAAGGTGTCATTTTAATTCAGTTACCTTCACCAGCTGCAAGATTGAAGTAGAGGTCAACAATGTTGGGGCAGCTGCCGTAGCACTGAGGGGAGCAGAGCTTTTCGGCGAAGTGAGATTCAAGGAGTGAGTCCGACGAGATTCCATAGGATTTACGGTCAAGGCCGCAAGATTTGATACACTGCTGGCTCTCAACCCAGTCCTTCAACTTATCATCAGCCTCGATTTCCGATGTCCTGCACGTGTAAGCTTCCTCTCCGCTTCTTCTCACGTGCTTCTCAAGCACACAGCGTTTGCTGGACGATGACACAGCGAATGCGCATGTGTCTTGCCCTAGATTCTCGCATGTTATTGCTCCTGCATGCATGCAATTAACAGTTAATCATAATTTAATTTGACAACTCAGGAACACCAAAATACTAAGAACTTGTAATTGGCTTCGGTTTTGGATCATATTAATTTGTACAAACCTAGAGTGATATGCACGCATACGGCTAGGATTAGAGCCAAGACTGCAAGGGGTTTGAAGCTCATGTTGGAAGCCATATGTTGTTACGTACACAAGAAGCTAGGGTTTAGGAGGAGGAGCTAGGAGGAGGAATATGTGTTGTGTGGATTGTGGAAATGCATGGGTTGGAAGAGGCAATTTATATTGGTTTGATCAATAGGGGTTATTAAGAGAAGTTATGGTGGAGCTTGAATGTGAAAATGGACACGAACTCTAGTTTAGATTGTAGTGGGGGAGGGGGTCCCACAAGAGAGGAGGGGAGGTTTCCGTGTCAATGAATTTTTTTGACATACTAGTCAATGGGGCAACTTGATTTGCCCGACATCAATGGCGTAGATCCATGCTCCATGCCTCTGTATATTTATACCGCATACTATGGTATTTTATATATATATATATATATGCATATTTACTACTTTGGTATTCCCTTTGATCAAAGATCGACACTAATTTCTTTGAAGTTTGGTTCAAAACCATATTAGTTATGGATCGATGAACTAACTTAATAAGCATGTTTTTTGAATACAATCCACAAATGAATTCCACCTCTCATGATTAATAATTAGAACTTTATGTTTTTCGGGTGGCTAGGCGCGCAATTAGAACTTTATGTTTATTCAATAATAATCAAAGATTCATGCATGATTTTATTGTATACTTCCATTAAAAGTCAACTTAATTAACGTCCTTCAATGTTTGATAATGACCTTGCTAAAAGGTACCCAAGAAATTTACAAATCTATATATAAAAAAAAAAACGTTATATAAGATTTTTTATTATGATTTAATTAATGATATCTATCTTTATTATATAATGAATGTTTAAAATTCTGTAAAGAACAATATCGTTGATAATTAATATATATATATATTCCAATAAATATCCCATTTTGAAAATTTATTAGGGTAATCCATCTTAATGGATATTCCAATAAATAATTAAGTTTGATCTATCTGCCTAACTTTGATTATTTGGCATATGTCACTCTCCTATTTTGTAGCACATTTTTTTATTGTATTTTTTTATTGAATATTTGCATCACAATCTTGAGGATTTTCTTATTTTACTTTTTTTTTTGTTTATTGAATTGTTTGTATATATACACATGAATGGACAATAATTTATATATACAATAATATATACGTATATGTGTGTATATATATAATAATAATTTAAATTCAAAATTATATATTTAGCTATTAATTAATTTTAAATGAACGATTCACTATACGTAAGAATCTTAATGGTCCTTTAACTTTATTTTTATAAATGAACGGAAATTGATAATTTTGAACATAAATATAGTACCAATTAAGATGAATAAAAAATAGATTAATATATAGATTAATGCAAGTATGAGAGTACCTATGAGAAAAATGCCACCTAATATACGAAAGCTGTTGTTTTCTGTCGGAATATGAAAGCTGTCTTTTTTTTTTTTTTTATCGGAATATGAAATTAAGCTGTTTGAAGGCAAGGTTTCGAAAAACCCTAATGATAAAAAGCCAAATTAGAAAAGTAGAGTTGTGCACGAAATTATATTTATTATAGGTGAGCGTGACGAGTCCATATCATTTAGTTACCACGTCGAAAACAATATTGTTCCTCTTTCTGTTTCGTACTTCATGTTCTCCAAAACCCTGGTTTTCTATTTTGGACTGACTTGAAAGTGGGTCTTGACAATATATATTTCACCACAACTTATATTTCATTATCATATGATTTATAACAGATTTATAATTAAACTTTTAAATATTATAATTATCCATATGAACTTTGCAAATCGTGATAACACAGTCCTTCCGTTAATTATTTTGTTAAGATTTCAGTTTAAGATGATGTAGACAAAATATGACTCATTATTAAATTTAAATTAATGACAAACGTGCATCAAGTGGCAACAAAATTAATAAGTTCATTTATAAATATTAAAAAAAATTCATAAATTTTAAAATTAATATACTTAAAATGAAAAAAAAAAACAAACTAAAAAAAAGAGAACAAATAGGTTCTTGAATGGAAGAGGTATGATATAGAGAGAAGATAGTAAAAAACGTGGAGAAATTAAAGAAAAAAAAAACTTATATTGTAGCCACAATAATCTCATATGCCTCTCATTTATCTCCAACCCCTCCGTTAGATTCAGACACATGGGGTTTAGTGGGGGTAGGAATGTAGTTTTTTCTTTTTTTGAATAAATAATATTTAAATTTTATTTATTATTATTTAAATTATAGATCTATTTTGTATAAGACAGCATTTAACAAAAAATTTAGTAAATTAGATAATAGATGGATCATATTGTCTTGTTTTGAAGAATGTATGGCAATAATTGTAATATTTGAGAAAATTTGGATATAAATCTATTAAAAATAATATAATATGGCTCAATAAAATTGTAATTTCCCATAAAATATACAATGTACGGTTTAAAATGATAGAGCACAACCATTAATTTATTATTTTAAAGAGAATTAGGTTTGATTTGCCACTTTCTTGGCAAACTATCTGGAAGAAACATTGGAAAAGAAAAACTTGGGTGCCTTCTGTCTAGGACTCTAGTCCTGTATGGTGGCACTGCATAGTCTGCAACCAAAAAAGACTTCCACCGCGACTACTACGTCTATAAGACCATGAACTTTTCGTTATTGAAAAATATAATTATTAAATTTGTTCACAATTAATTAGTAATCCCACTACCGTTCGAATCAGCCATCACATATGGATTGTGGAGTGTTCTTCTTCTCCTCCGTGGTTTGCGGAGTCAAAACTATTGAGTTTGAATTTGATGGACATGTGAATAATATTAGGGCGTGGACAACCCTTCGGACTTTCAAGTTTTAGTGTGAGACTGGTACCCCACGCTTTTCCCAGTTCTTTGAATTTTTTGTTACCCCAAGACCGGAATTTACTCCCCAACTGCGCCACAATTAATGTAATTTATCTTTAACTGCTTACCTACCTTCTTAATTGCAAACACTTTATAACTCTACATTCATATACGCAATGATTACAATATCATTTCCAAAAAAATATTAATAGGCTAATTTTTGAAAACATCAACAATTAATTTGGGGAGATATTAACAGATATTTTAATATTGATATTGTTCATGCTTAATAAAATATTAGAACTTAGTCTAAAACTTAAGCAAATACACCAAATCTGATAAAATGAAGGGCAATTTCCACCAAATCTTCTCCATAATAGTCTATTTCTTAATGGGGCTACACAATAAATTCATAGAGTTACTGGATTTTTAGGAAATAAAATCCAAAATAAAAAACTAAAAAAACACTGACCTTTCCTATTCGGCCTCATAACCCAAACTATAACAACACCACAAAGACCTTCTAATCGAGCTCCAATCGCACTAGGTCTACCTTCCAATCGCAGCAGATCCAACCCTCCAAAGGCACAGCCAAGCTAGGTCAGAGGAAGCAGAAATCAAGTCGAAGATAAAGAAGATAAAGAAGAAAGGAGAAGAAATATAAGGAAAAGGGAAAAGAAGGGAGAAGGGAAGGGAGAAAGGAAGGGGGAAAGAAAACTAAGAGGCTGCCACCAACCTCACCCCAAGCCAAGGCCAACGACTAGAGTTTGGGGGGTTTTGGTGTGGCTTCGAAAGAGAAGAGAGAAGATACTAGCTAGGGTTAGAGGAAATGGCTTTTTCCTTATATTATTATATATCAAACACCCAATAAAGTTTATATAAGAGTAATAATTTAAAAAAAAATTTGGTATAATAAGTCATGGTTTAACGATGAATAACAATACAAAATCTTAAATATAAATAGAAAATAAAATATAATTTTTTTGATAATTTCGTACTAGGTTACTTTATTATTTGAATTTCATTTAAAATAGGTAGAGTGCCTACCAGATTCAAACTCTTATTGGGCACCATCTACTATAGTACAATAATTTTACCAAGAGATGCTACTTAACCAAGTGTGGAAATGTTTTGTTGGATATGGTATTCATATGTCTCAAGCTCCCTATTCTTCCTCCAAAGATAGGATAGTTAGGATTTATCCAACTAACTTGTCCATAACCTTGATTGAAATGAGGAACTTCATAGCCTCCATAACCATATGGCATTTGAGAGAGTGTTATGTAATTAGCCATAACCATATTGATCATAATCATAGGGTTCATTTGTGTTATTACCACGATCGGTTCATGTTTTATCCGAAACTGGACTTAACGTGTTGAGACCCGCTGAGAGATCTAGGACCTGGTATGGGGTGTTTAGACCCATTGGGGGTGCTGATTGGAATCCTACCAAGCATGCAGAGTGACTTGTAAAGGTATAAAGGGGATTCGAAAGTGGACCTAAGAACACATGATGTACGTGGTTCACCAGAATAGGATACGCCCATCGTAATATACTCATCTCATTATCCATAATAGTGTTTGTTATATGATACATTAGGCTTTGAGCCAAGGGAAGACTAAAGAGTCATTTAGAGGAAGAATGAGATTGTAGAGAGAGGTGAGAGATCACTCTAAAGTAGAGCCTGCTCAAATGAGGGAGGTTGGCTCCCAATTTATTGCCTAGGTTAGGTCTTTTGCCACATGGATGGGCTTTGTATATTGGCCTTCATTTATGGATCATAGTGATGGTCTTGAACTTGCTCCAAGTGGGCTTGCATGCTGTGATGACCCTTGACAGTGGGCCTGGCCTGGTATAAGTGATCTTCCAAGTCTGATCCTAGTTGGTCGATATGGTATCAACATAAGTCCACTAAGCCGTTGAGTGAGGTGGATTTCCTCAGTTGAGGACTTGAAACTCATGCCAATACCCGTTGATCGATCAGAGGGCTACTCCTCCTAGTCCCCTAAGTGCTTGATGAAGGAAGTGTGCCCTGGTTAGCTGATGTTGCACCAATCCTCAATACTGAGTTGGTAGGATAGTTCCTGCATACCAAATAAAGGTGAGAAAAGACTGTAAAAGGTACCCAAATGGTCACAATGTTCCTGCTTGCCGATTGGGGCTCGGAGAGCATCTCACCAGATGATGTCGATCGATCGCAATGTACCTGTTTTCCGATCGAAGTATTGACATGAGAGGGTACTTCGCTAAGGCTACTTCTTAGTGACAATGTTCCTGCTTACTGAATGGAGCTACAAGAGCACTTCGACATAATCTTTCGATCGGCTGCAATGTTCTTGTTTACCGATTGGAATCTTGACATGTCAGGGCCCACCCCTAATCCCCCGGGATTAAGGGCTAAACCCCGCTCCCATCTGACTTACGCATGACACAAGGTCCAAACGGACGTCTAGCCTCCGTGTGACACGTAAGTCGGACAAGGGAGCTCCGATCCAACTGTCTTAATAACTTCCGAACTTCCCAGAGCGTGCAGAGTCTACCGTGGATCATACGTGTGATGTCTCCGACTCTCTCGATCGACAGCCCGTGCCACAACAACCTGGAGGGTATCGAAAACACGAAAAGACTGTGAGTGGACAAAAATAAAGTTTAAGTTCAAAAACATTTCATAAAACAATAACATTTATACCCTCTGTTTCAAAACCAATGCATGCATATTAATTTATGACATAAAACCATGTAAGAAAACCAAGTAGTTTCTTTTCCAAATTCCCGGGCCTCAGCCCAAAACCATCGAAAACCATTTCATCCGGACCACTGCCCAAAACATCATCATCAAGTCTCAGTGAAATCCAAAACACATTTAAAGCCACATTCTCATCCATCGAACCTGCTGGATCTATCCGAGTCTTTAAACTCCCGAGTCTTTAAACTCAATCCAGGCCTCAATAATCCGAGTCTTTAAACTCCGAGTCTTTAAACTCAACAGGCCTACGGGGGAAATATCAATATATCCGAGTCTTTAAACTCCGAGTCTTTAAACTCAATCCGGGTCTTTAAACCCAATCCGGGCCCGTCCCCCATTAAACACAATATCCAGGTCTTTAAACCCAATAACCAGATCCAGCAAATCCAATCCAAAACCTTTTGAAACCATTTCGAAATCCATATCCAAACTCGAATCCGAAACCACTGGTCCGAAGCCCTTTCGGCATCCAGAACCTTCATTCCGAATCCAAATCCAAAATCGTATTCACCTAATTTCCAGATCCGATTCAGCAACCATCATTCCGTAAGCCGTCATCCGGAATAACCATTCTGAACCCAAACCCGGAAATCCACTTCCAAGTCCCGAATCGAATCCCGAATCGTCATCCGGAATTTCGATTCCAAAACCCGTAATCACATTTCCGAAAACCACTTTTGAACTGGGCTTCAAACCCGAAATCCCTTTCTGAAATCCTTTTAATTTCTTTGAAATCAAATCGTATTTCAAATTCCGAAATCAAAACATAAATCAGGGTCAAATCACGATATTTATCAAAACCTCGTAAAACGGGAAAAATCGTCATTTTCTCAAAAAACGTGCAAATACCGTAAACCATCACAATCATAAATCCAATCATAGAATCAAGTATAGGAAACATATAAAAACATATATGCATGCATCAAGAGCTAGAAAGCAAAATCCACTCACAGACCATTCCGACGTTGCCTCGATACGCGCGCACTTACGCCGTTCCCGGCCAGTTCGCTATCCTCGACTTTCCCGAACTTGTCCAAAACCCATAACGAGGTCACTAACTACTTCACAAAAGTCCTACTCAAGTCCCATAGTTTTCCCGTATTTTTAACTTTTTTTAACCGAGCCCTAAAACCTTCGGACAGCCCGAAACATATCGAGCCGATGTTCGATTGACTCGAAACCAGCGCCAAAATGTTCGTTACATAGAATAATTTAAAAGCCGGGTTGGAACCTTCCTCGGAATCCATGCCACGTGCCCACACGCGCCGCCCAAAAAGGCTGCGCGTGGGCCTCACGCGTGACACTATTCACTGTCTTCTTCCTCTGTCCAACCCGGTCTGAACCGGTTCGGCCGAATCGAACCGGTGTGAACGGTTCACCAGTTTCTCTGGCTTATTTTTCCCGTTTTCTACCATTTTTCATCCATTAGGTTCGTCTATGTCTTCCCTACACAATTACACAAACAAGATAAAGACTTGGGGGTCTAATTAATACTCACCAAATCGTAAAAATACGAACGATCCTTCCTTTCTCTGTTCTAGCTTCTCCGACCACCATCAGCTATGGGCTCACATCCTAGAAGTTCACCTGAACTTCCAAATCAACACTTAAGTAACCAACACGATCGACAATCAATAAATAACCACTTACCATTTTTGAATTTGAACATTACCTCTCACGGTTTTACGTCCCCCGACCATGGCAGGCTTCGTGACCAACTTCAACCGATTCACAAGATGTAACAACCCGTCCCGAGAGCCGGGATTAGTAGTGTGATTAAGGTGGGATTAGTGAAGCTAATCGGTGGTTAGGTGGTCCCGATAGGTCTGTAAGCATCGAATGACGATTTTGCCCCTGGTTCGGGCAAAATGTTGACTTTTAGTTCGGGTGGCCAAATGGACTTTGACCGATGATCAGGACGTAGTTTAAGACGTCATGAATCCGTAGACAGGTGGTACGTCCGATTCCGACATCCGAGGAGGAAGTTATGATGTTCGGAAGGTGGAGGGCATTATTGTAATTTTGGTAAAATAAGGGGAATAGTTGACATTTTGGACGATCGGGTTTTGGTACGTTGACCGAGGATGGTTAGTTAGATCTCGTTGTCCTGAGTTCGATGACACGCGGCATGTATTCATCAGACTTACGATGTGGGAGTTACGGGTCTAGGAAGTTAGTGGCAAAATTGTAAAATTGGGTTAAAATGAGGGGAAGTTTAGTTTTTTAGGTGTCTGGGGATTTGTGCACAGAGAAGGCAGATGAAGGGCTGAGATTGGGCCATGTAGGGATAGAAAGGGAGAGGATGGTGACACGTGCTAAAGGTGGAGTGGCTTCTGGTTGGTTCCAGTGTGTGCACGGTCCAATAATTTGGGTGCAACCGTGCTGTGTGTGTTGTGTGTTCGCAGAGAAGAATGGAAACAGAGGGAGATTGTGAGGAAAAATTCAGGGGTGATCGTGGATGTTGAAGGTTTCTGGTGAGTGAGGAGTGATCAGAAGAGTGAGAAAGATGTTGGGGTGGTGCTGAGAAGGTTAGACGGTGTGGAAGCTGTGTGTGAGGGAGTGGAGAACTCACGGGGAAAATCAGAGGAAACAGGGAGGAAATCAGAGAGTTTGTGAGAATCGTGGCGGTGGCGGCCGTGTACGGTGCAACTGAGATCGTGGTGGTGTCGTGAAGGGTGAGAGGAGTCGACCAGCCCCAGCGGAGCTCACGACGGCGGCGAGAGGCAGGTACTTCCTCATCCTTATTTCTGTGCTCTGTTTTGTAGACTAAGTTCAAATCAGAAGTCGCGGCTTGAGATGTAGAATCGAAGTTCATAGGGAGGTCTAGGGGACTCAAGTGAGGTATGGGAGTCCTCTGGTTGTGTTGTCGTGATGGGGAGTGAACGGTAGGGGTTAGCACGACGAAGAAGACTCTATGTGCTCTGTTTTGGCCGTGAGTTTCAGACGGGGAGTCGTGAACCTAGGGACTGAGTCGAAGGTTTAGGAGAGTTAGGTTAGGTTCAGAAGGGTCCTAGGAAGAGTTTGGTGTAGCCACCGTGATGGGAGGTGACCTGGGTGGCCGGGAAGGAAAACAGGGGCAGAGTACGGGTTTTCTTTCGAGCTTGAGTCGACGATGTAGGGGCCGTGTCGAGGTCTGAGAAGTTGGGGAAAAGATAGGGTAGGTCTGGACGAAGCTGTGGGTGAAGAAAGGAGGTGAAATGGTGGCCGGACGGCAGAGAACAGCTCTCGCCGGTCCGATGTGCAGCACTGGTGCGAACCGGGTTTGCTCGAGGTTGACGGTGGTACTGTAGCTGGCGCGTGAGGGCCACGCGTAGCCACTTTGGGCGGTGCGTGGGGGCGCGTGCGGCGGTCTTTGGGGAAGATGTCAACATGGTTTTTAGTCTAGGTGTTAGGACGAGTCTAATGGAAGTGGTTTCGAGTTATTCAGACGTCGAATCGAAGTAGTTCCGTGAGGGTGAAGGTTTAGGGTTCCGGTTCGTTACGTTTAGGACCCGGGGATTTGTGAGGGAATGTAGGTGAATCCTCGTGAATGTGTTAGTAACGTACTTTGGCGGTTGTTGACAGGATCGGGACTTCCCGAGGAAGCTGAGGAACGTGCAGGACGTTCGGGACGCGATTAAGGGCGCGGTACTATGAGTGGACCCCTTCTCTAAACTCGAACATGCATAACTGCTTTTCTAAATTGTTTTATATTTGTGATTACATGAATGTTGGATTTATGATGTTGGTCTTACATAATTGCACGGTTTTAGAGAAATTACGCATTTGACACGTTTTACTAGAAAGGTTCGATTTCTGATTTTGATTCCATGGTTTTGGGATTTCAAATGATAAATGGTTTTCAATGATTATAAAGGGATTTTGGAACGTAATTTCAATGATCAAGGGTTTTCGGTTTTAGAATCGGATTTCGAGAATCGAAATTTGGTTTTAAGATTAGAACGTGGAATTCCGGATTTGGGTTCGGAATGACGGTTCTAGATGCCGGAAGGGCATCAGACCAGTGATTTCGGATTCGGGTTTGGATATGGATTTAGAAATGGTTTTCAAATGGTTTTGATTGGATTTGCTGGATCTGGTTATTGGGTTTAAAGACCCGGATATTATGTTTGACGGGGGACGGGCCCGGATTGGGTTTAAAGACCCGGATTGAGTTTAAAGACTCGGGAGTTTAAAGACTCGGATATATTGATATTTCCCCCGTAGGCCTGTTGAGTTTAAAGACTCGGGAGTTTAAAGACTCAGATATTATTGAGGCCTGGATTGAGTTTAAAGACTCGGGAGTTTAAAGACTCGGATAGGTCCAGTAGAATTGATCGGAAAATGATGATTTGATGTTCTTGGTTTCAGATACGGTTTTATGATTCATATGCTATGGTTTCTATAACTGTTTTATAGTGTTTATGTTTCTTATGATGTGGTTAATGGTGATTTGGTTTATAACTGTTTTATGAACTGGGTTATGAATGTGGTTTCAAAATGGAGGGCTAAACCCGGTTTTCTTATAAATGGATTCGGAAACTTTTCTTTTATTATGGTTCACTCACACTTTCTGTTTTAAATTGCCCTCCAGGTCGTGGAGCTAGCGCGGGGTCTTGACGTCGAGGCAGCGTCTGAGGCATAGAAGTCACGAGAGGGATCCCGGAGTGTTTCAAATTTTTCCGCGTGCGTGTATTTTAGTTTATCGGTACTTTTCTTTTCTGTGTATTTTGTACTAAGCTCTGTAAAATTTGACTTCGGGATGTGTAAAAGTTTCTCCTGCGTCTGACAGTGTACAGTAATGGTTTTTGTGAGTTTACTTTGTAATTAGTGTCGGGGTGTCAGACGGGAGCAGGATTTACCTCAGGTTTCGGGGTGAAACCGGGGTGGGTCCTGACAATTGGTATCAGAGCATAGGTTTGTCGAGTTTATGAAGTTTGTCAGTCTGTGAGGTTGTTTGATTGTTTCTATGCCTCTTTCAGTGTGCGGTTGACGATGCCTCCGAGACGTAGACCCTCTCCACGACCTGAAGACGAAGTAGCGAGA
This sequence comes from Prinsepia uniflora, assembly GCA_032719365.1. Classification (NCBI taxonomy): domain Eukaryota; kingdom Viridiplantae; phylum Streptophyta; class Magnoliopsida; order Rosales; family Rosaceae; genus Prinsepia; species Prinsepia uniflora. The sequence goes on from CM064870.1 coordinate 19,709,543, forward strand.
GAGACAGAAAGTGCTACGATTGAGCGAGCCCAGCGGCTGGGGGCTACTACTTTTAGTGGCGGGGTTGATCTTGAGGAAGCTCAGAGGTGGATCACGAGACTTGAGCGGATCTTTGCGGTGATGCATTGTACACCGGAGGATCGGGTGTTACTGGCTACATTTTTACTGGATGGTGCGGCGTACGAGTGGTGGTATACCCTCGAGTTGTCTGGCTGGGATGCCCATACGGTGACCTGGGAGACGTTTAGGGAACGGTTCCTGGAGCAGTATTATCCTCGTTCTTTTCGAGATGCCAAGGAGGCTGAATTTTTGCAGCTTCAACAAGGGAATATGACAGTGGCTGAGTATGAACGGAAATTCCAGATGTTGTCTCGGTTTGCTCCTGCGTTCGTGGCTACTGAAGCCGAGAAGTGTCGGAGATTTGAATTGGGCCTGCGAGGTGAGATTCGTGCCATCGTGACGGCTGGATCGTTTGCTACCCTCCGAGAGTTGTCGGATGCTGCGGTAAGGGTTGGGGCGAGTTTGCCGGTGCGACGCTGGGAGCCATCTTTTTCTGGAGCTTCGAGTCAGAGGACGCCGGGAGCCGTCCGAAAAATCGGGATTAGATTAGTGGTTAATAATGGATTAGTGAAATTAATCGGTGATTAGTTGGGTTGTCATGACCCATCCCAATCTCCCCGGGATTACCGTGGAATGTGCCCTGCTCCCGTCCAACAAGGGGTGTCAGCCAAGGGATAACCAAAAGTTACTGCCCAAACGGGGCTTCCAGAGTGCGCAAGGATCGATGGAGGAGGCGTGCAATGTCTCTGTCTCTGCTGCAGTCGCATCGGTGATCAACCTAAAGGGCATTAAAAACCAAAAGCTGTGAGTGGACGAAACTCATTAAGTTTATTAAACACATTTATAAGACATTTATGCCCTCCAATAAAAACGTATGCATGCCACGAAAACCAGTAACCAAAACGTTTGTTCAACCAAGCCATTAGGGCCTTAGCCCAAAAACCGTTAATCTAAAACCAAGTGTGAGAACTCAGCCCAAAACTGTGGAATACCACTAGCAGACATATTAAAACCATGTGGGCCACCGCCCAAAGCCATAAACATAAATCCCTAAATCCAAAACCATTTAGGGTCCCCGACCCGAAATACCGTAACATAACCAATAATTCATTTTTACCACATAACACAAATCCAACCGAAAAGCCATTTCATAGATTCATTAATCCATATTTACCATTACCATCACCAGCATCCCAGATGCTTAGCGTCCTAGACGCTTGACGTCCCAGACGTCATATCTCACAGTATAATAAGCTACGCGTGCTGCCCGGGGTCTCTCCGGGTCCATATCTCTGACATCACAGATGTCTGACGTCCCTGACGTCAATCATAGCAATCCTACTCCTGAATCATTATACGGTCCGGTAACTCCGTACAATGACCCCTCGCAGGCAATGCATCATGACTTCACCAGTGTCCCAGACACCTGGAGGAGACCATCATATATCCTTGTATCCAGATGGTATATGGAAAACAGTTTTATTTAATCATTTCACAACATTACAATGGGCACTACCCGAAATCTCCATAAAACATCACAATTCCATTTAGGGTCCCTGACCCGAAATCACATTTATTAAACATAGGGTCCCAGACCTGAAATCACATTTATTAACATAGGGTCCCAGACCCGAAATCACATTTATTAACATAGGGTCCCAGACCCGACATCACATTTATACCCCAACTGGGCCTCATGCCCGATTTTATAAACCGCTGGGCCCACGACCCGATTTTATAAACCACTGGGCCCACGGCCCGATTCATAAATCAACTGGGCCCCTGGCCCGATTTCATAAACAACTGGGGCCCCGCCCCCATTTCATAACTCAATTGGACTCCAAGTCCGGGGTTTCCAAAATAAATGGGGCCTCAAGCCTGAGTTTATCTTTCCAATTTTAAAACCATTTCATGAAATCATATCCAAGACCATAGACATGGAAAATCCGTGCAGAACTGGAAAACCTCGATTTACGTGCAAGCACGTAAATCGCCTCGAAATACGTGAAACCGTACAATTTACCAATATCCAAATCAACATCATACAAACACAATCATAATCCATATAAAACAGTTAAGCATGCATAGAGTTTATAAAACCAAAGTCCACTCACAGACCGTTTAACGATACGCCTCGATACGCGTGTCATATGCCTTTCCGGGCCACACCACTATCACCGGGACTCCCAATCCTGTCCAAATCACATTAGAGGGTCACTAACCTCTTCATTAACATCCTATCAAAGTCCCGTAATTTTCCCGAATTTTTATTTATTTTTAAACTCGATTTAAAACCTTCGGACCTCCCGAATAATATCGAGACAATGTCCGATCGACATGAAACCATTCCCAAAATGTTCGTTACATTAAATAGGACAGAAGTCATGTTGACCTCACCTCGAGATTCGTGCCCACGCGCCGTCACGCTCTGCCGTGAGTGGCTGCGCGTGAAACCCACGCGCCTGCTACAGTGCCATCGTCCTCACCCGTTTAACTGATAAACGGGTCCTTTTGCCCGCGAGATGACCTGGTTGGTTTCCTATCAATTCATCCTTAATTACTTCAATTGATCATTCAGTTATCTTGGTTTTAAGTTCAATTTAAGGTCTGTAACATTTATTACACAAAACCTTACCTAAAATTCCACGATTCGACGATGATCAACGAAGAACACCCGTCACTGTTCAATCTTCGAATTTCCACAATGGCTGCTGATTTCTTCCAATTGATGCACCCAGAAGCATCACTGGACCATGAGAAACATTTTCCCTTCATCAATTTCGTCGTTTGATCACTCAATGATCACGACTCAACCTCGATTTTCTTCCTCTGTTACTAGGCCCGTTCAGAGTGAATTGGTGGCCAAATCCCTTCGTTCTTTCGATGGTTATGATCATAGTGATCTCAGAAGGCTCGAATTGAGCTCCATTTCGATCCTCAGGGCCTATCTCTCAGTATTCAAATTTCCCCCCAATTCCTTCAATTTTGAATTCCGGTTCCAGCTCTCCCTCCGAGTCCCTCGTGTTTCTCTCAGTTGAATTCGATCCTTAAGCCTCTCAATTTTCTTCTCAAAGTTGGTTATGGAAGGGAGCTCAATCCTCCCAATTTCTGCTGCTCAATGCCCACGGTTTGAAGACAAAGAATGTGATTAATGGAGGATTAAGGGTAATTAAATATAATTAATAATTAATGGAACGCAATGATCATGTTTCCCTAAAACATGGATCAGATGTTTGGGAATAAAACAAGGGATGGGTGACACTTGTCACTCATCCAGGTGTGCACTGTCATCGGTCACTATTCATTATTTTATTATTATTTTAATCGGAGTCTCGGTTCGTTAATTCGTTCCCGTGACCATAACTTCGTCGTCGGAACTCCAATTTCGGCATACCGCTTGTCATTGGATTCGCATCGACGAGACCTACGTAACGGTCCTTGGCCCTCTTCCATTGGACCTCCCGGTCAAAAAGTCAACATTTGGCCCCCACTATGCCAAATTAGCAAAATGCCCCTCGACTTCCGAACATCATAACTTTCCCCTCGAATGTCGGAATCGAACGTGCCACCTGTCTATGAACTCGTGACGTCCCGAACTACGTCACTGTCATCGGTCAAAGTCCATTTGACCGCCCGATCAAAAAGTCAACATTTTGCCCACGACCAGGGGCAAAACGATCATTTTGCACATTTTTTCCGATTTCGCCCTACTAACCACCGATTAACCTCACTAATCAAGATTAGTCACTAATCTTATCCCGAAATTCGGGACGTGTCGTTACAACCTTCCCTCCTTAATTAATTTCGTCCTCGAAATTCCAACTGATCTAAACTCAAACGTTCTTCCCTCCTTAATTAGTTTCATTCTCGAAACTCTACTACCCTGATTCCACAAACACCCCGTGGAAAGTGGAATCGACCTCGCAACGCGTGTACACCCGTACACCAACTAATCAGACAAAACTTGTCTGCACTCAAACGTACCACTAGTACTCATAACGCATTGACTACATTCGACCCCGTCGAATGACTGAAACCACTCGTTTCGAATTGACACCACTTGTCGAATCGACCAATTCGTTGACGCAACAACTCGACGGTTCCTTTCCCACACACCAGTCTATCCTGGTATCTACTCCCACTGGGAGTCACCTGACCTCTCTCAACTAACCACGTTGACACCTTCCCGACAATCTGTCACCACACAGTTGTTGTCAGTCGAAAACTGACACTAGACTCACTCGTGGCTACACAAGCCACCAACTTACTTGACTTAAATATACACTTACCGACATTTCACCCGACTCGTGTGTAATTAGACTCATCGGAAATACCATGACCCATTGCATAGTAATGTCTGGCCCACGACTAATCCCATGGTATCGGAACTAATCCGACTACCAACACGCTCACCCACACGCCTCGGGTATAACCCATCGATCAGACTACACCCACCTAGGTCATAGCCAAACACGTTCCAATAGTGGAGTACATTTGCCCAATCCAGCATGAGACAAATCGAAACTCCACGCATCATCTAGTTCCAATTCTGAATCCAAATTCGCAATTTCGTAAGAAATCCCGAATCCAAACCCAGACATCACATTCTTAATCCATGTCCAAATCTGAATCCGAAATCATTATTCCGTAAGCTAGCATTTGGAATAATCATCCCGTACCCAAATCTGGAAATCCATTTTCAAGTTCCAAAATCGAATCCTGAATCGTCACCCAGAAATTCGATTCCAAAACCTGAAATCTCGTTCACGTCTACCAAGACACACCAAAACCGAACCTATCGTTTACCCGTTCAATACATTCGATTGACTTCATAGGGAAGCCAATCCAACCTCCACACGTCTAAGGTTGACAAAATCCGACCACGTCGGAAACCTATTCACTCGAGTAAGATACTATACGGGCTCCACTTCAAAAAGAAGTTTTGTCCCGTCACTTACGACTCACATACCCAAGTTCGTATCGATCCTTGTCATTCCACCTAGGAAAACCAAGGATGATCCAAAATGATGACGTCAATACTCATCCTACATGGATGCAAACAAAACTCGCTACACTCACCACGCCCTGTAACCCAACATCGTCTGCCACCAAGCAGAAAATGAGAAATCTCGTTTACCTAATTTTGAATACGCAACTCCTCTTGTTGACCCCAAAACGCGCATGGGCCCACCAACCAATACACGCTCAACGTACTGGTAACTACAATCAACGTCTGCCGGGGCAGAAAATAAGAAGTCAACCCCAATGACTCCAGAATACCCATCACCAATGCGGAAACGAGCACTCCTGTCGTCCCACAATTACAACTCTCCTCGAAACTAAGGTTCCAACCGTGTTGGAAACAGACATACTCCCAACGAGATGTCAAGTCCAACCACTGGACTTCCCACCTCCTTAACTCACTTGGACAACCACGTGTCCACAATCAATCCGCTATTGTTTCGTTTGCACATCCCAACCTTTACAAGTTCAACACTCAGTTTTCCAAGTTCTGAATTACAAATCCCACATCCATACCACCAATGGTTTTCCTCGTCTTTTCCAATTTCAATCATTTCCTTATACCTTCTGGGGATATTAGAAACATACAATCACACTAACCTCGGAGTTGCCCACAACTCCCCAAATCCACTAATTCTCATGACGTAGGGGATGTCATCCCAAGATTCCTCAAGTCTCAATTATACCCTTTTTATCCACTCATCACTTGTCAATTTACCACTGTCGGGACTAATCCCAACACATCACAATCTCAACTGGATCCCATCCAGTCCATCACTCAACCACTACCGAATCTATAAGACCGAACATATGTCCATCATGACGGAGTCACACCCTAAGTTGTGGCTCGTCGTCATCATAATCACCGACACTAGCACCAGCGCTAGTACCAGCACCAACACACTAGCAACAACACTAGTATCAGCACACAGGCATCCATACTAGCGTCAGCACAAAAGTACGAACCTACAAACATCCATACTTACACACTGTGTGCAAATCGGACAACCCTGGATCTCCGCTCATACTGAACGACGATCCGAACCTCTACTCGTACCCCACAACTATGGGTATCACCTTTCTAACAGTTCACATCAGGATAATGAACGTTCCCTGAACTTCCCCTAATCCTCAAGTATTGCAACCACACCAAATACCCTCGATCGCTAGTCATCTCCACACGACTACCGACCAACAATCATCGTTATCGAGATCTGTATCCACACATCACACTAATACCCGGTCTAACTCGGGATTCCATAATTTATCTCATACCGTACCCATGGATCGAATCCCATCGTTCCGACTAGACTCACCTAGTCACAATTAAGGTTCACCTTTTTAATCCATCATATACTAGGATTCCACAATCACACCATATGGTTCCACCGAACCCAACAACTCTTCGTAATATAAAATTCACAACCTGACCGACCCGCGGTCTAGACATCGTATAGATGTCAAATCCAAACCTACCATCAACTCAAGGTGGGTTCCACCACTAAGGTCATCGACCAACTCTGATGTACCAACATCCCTCGCACTAGCAACCACTACTAGGGTTCACATTTTTAGACCATTACTTAATTGAGGTTCCCCGAACATAGCTGTACCTGGCAGCACAACAATCTAATATTACATGACCGAACCGACGGTCCCACATTACCAGTTCATCACATACAACCCCATTTGGGTCGAATAACATTAACGCACGGCGTATCGAGCCAAACACACTCTATCCGCGATTAAAACCCAAAACTATCTATCAGGTTGATAACGAATTGCAGCCCAATGAGACATCACACCGTCGACCTGCGCGCACAAAAAGAGCAACCTGGCTCTGATACCAAGTTGACAGGACTCATCCCAATCCCCCCGGGATTACCATGGAATGTGCCCTGCTCCCGTCCAACAAGGGGTGTTAGATAAGGGATAACCAAAAGTTACTGCCCAAACGGGGCTTCCAGAGTGCGCAAGGATCGATGGAGGAGGCGTGCAATGTCCCAGTCTCTGCTGCAGTCGCATCGGTGATCAACCTGAAGGGCATTAAAAACCAAAAGCTGTGAGTGGACGAAACTCATTAAGTTTATTAAACACAGTTATAAGACATTTATGCCCTCCAATAAAAACGTATGCATGCCACGAAAACCAGAAACCAAAATGTTTGTTCAACCAAGCCATTAGGGCCTTAGCCCAAAAACCGTTAATCTAAAACCAAGTGTGGGAACTCAGCCCTAAAACTGTGGAATACCACTACCAGACATATTAAAACCATGTGGGCCACCGCCCAAAGCCATAAACATAAATCCATAAATCCAAAACCATTTAGGGTCCCCGACCCGAAATACCATAACATAACCAATAATCCATTTTTACCACATAACACAAATCCAACCGAAAAGCCATTTCATAGATTCATTAATCCATATTTACCATTACCATCACCAGCATCCCAGATGCTTAGCGTCCTAGACGCTTGACGTCCTAGACGTCATATCTCACAGTATAATAAGCTACGCGTGCTGCCCGGGGTCTCTCCGGGTCCATATCTCTGACATCGCAGATGTCTGACGTCCCTGACGTCAATCATAGCAATCCTACTCCTGAATCATTATACGGTCCGGTAACTCCGTACAATGACCCCTCGTAGGCAATGTCAGGACCCACCCCGGTTTCACCCTAAAACCCGAGGTAAATCCCGCTCCCGTCTGACTCCCCGACACAACACCTAAGGAACACATACTTGAACCCAGTCAAACGCAGGAGTAATTAGACACAAAGTCCCGAAGGTAGCATTTACAAAACACACAAAGAAAATAAAACCGATAACTACACGCACACGGAAGCCTTTAATCTATTCTGGGAACTCTCACGTCACTTCTATGCCTCAAACTCTGCCTCGACGTCAAGACCCCGCGCTCGCTCCACGACCTGGAGGGCAAATAAAACAGAAAATGTGAGTGGACCAGAAGGTACAAAAGTTCAACAAACCATTTTATAAGAAAACCGAGTTAAACCCTCCGTTTTGAAACCACATGCATAACCAACAGTTATAAACACATTTACAAGAAAAACGGGAAAAACAGGGGAATCAGGGTATACCTTCAATACTCGCTCCGCCGTCTGCACCGCCGTGTGCCACGGTGATCGTTGAGTCCCCTGCAGTCGTCTGCGCTTGCTATTGGCTTGGATTGAGCCACCACACGGCACAACCTCCGCCACAGTCCCACGGCTCCTCTGTTTTCTCAGAACTCACCGCCTTCCTCCGCCGTGTCTCCGTGCACGAACTCAGTCCCAAACTCGATCACCAACCTCCTCTCTTCTTCCTTTCACTCTCACAACTCACCAGAGTCTCACCCGCACACAAAATTGATCACTCAATCTCAACCCTTCATCTGTCCTTATCTGTTGCACACATTCCAGAGCACAAAAGACCAAAATGCCCTTCTGTTTTACCCAAAAATTACAACTTTGCCACTACCTTTCTAGACCTGTAACTCCCACATCGTACGTCCGATGAATACGTGCCGCCTGTCATCGAACTCGGGACGACGAAATCTATCTAACGGTCTTAGGTCAACTTACCAAAACCCGTTCGTATAAAAAGTCAACGTTTCCCCCCCCCTAATTTCGCCAAATTACGGTTATGCCCTCAATCTTCCGAACATCACAACTTCCTCCTCGGATGTCGGAATCGGGCGTGCCACCTGCCTAAGGATTCGTAACGTCCTCAACTACGTCCTGGTCACTGGTTAACTCCCATTTGACCACCCGAAATAAAAGTCAACATTTCTGCCCGACCCAGGGGCAAAATCGTCATTCTAAGTTCCCGGACCCCTCGGGACCACCTAACCCTTGATTAACCTTACTAATCACACCTTAATCACTCTACTTATCCCAATCCTCGGGACGGGTTGTTACAATCTACCCACCTAAAAAGAATTTCGTCCCCGAAATTCCACAGCTAGTCCCCAACACCTAGGGTCTCCTACCCGAGAAAGAACAACCTCTCCTAGGTTTCCTGTCTATCATCTCCACCTTGGGTATTTCACTCCATCCCCAGCTACTGTTACCACAGCCAACCCTAGCTATGTAACAACTACATGGTGTACGCAAGGGAAACTCTATGAACAGAAAACAAAGATATTATAAAATACCTCATGTCACAGTGCCCGACAGAAGTCATAGAGTACCTCCTCGTATACCACCACCCATCTCCCTCGGCTACCATTCCGGCCACGGTCGGACTAACTCCACAAAGTCCTAAAGGCAAACTCTAGCTTGTGGGTTCTCTCCTTCCACAGTCGCCAATCGATCAGTTATAGTCACTCCTTTCCTATACCTTCCGTCACCCTCCTACGGAACTTAACTCCTAGACTCTACCCCGAAATCCAAACACCAAACCAACAGGACAACCAAAAGTAAAACAAGTACCTGTCTCCGTATCTGGTGTCGACTGATCCTCCTGCCGAGTCATCGAGAACACCCGGGCCTGAGATCCTGACGCTCTACCACGACCCCTCGAACTACTCGTGGCTGTGCCACCACCTCCTCTAGTGCCCGCTGTCCCTGAGGCTGTACTCTGTCCGGACTCCGCAACTCCTCTGCCTACACCACCTTCCTGTGGCAACAGTGGACACTCACGTCGAAAATGACCTCGCTCCCCGCAGTAGAAACACACATTCCAGCCTGGTCCACTACTCGGTCTCCCTGTGGATGCTACCGACGTCGCACTCGCTTGCGGAGTCGGCGGTACTCGATAACCCCAAAATCCTGAACTCTGGGCACTACCAGGCCTACCAAAACGATCATCGCCCGACGAGGACGATCCACCGAAGTTACCTCTTTTCGGTGTCCGCTGGCTCGAAGCTCCAGGAATAGAAGGTTCCCGGCGTCGCACCGGCAAACTAGCCTCAACTCGCACCGCAGCATCCGACAAGTCTCGGAGGGTAGCAAAAGATCCAGCCGTCACTACGGCTCGAATCTCACCTCGCAAACCCAACTCAAACCTACGGCACTTCTCGGCTTCAGTGGCCACAAAAGCAGGAGCAAACCGAGACAACATCTGGAACTTCCGTTCATACTCTGCCACGGTCATATTCCCCTGCCGGAGCTGCAAAAACTCCGCCTCCTTGGCATCCCGGAAAGAACGAGGATAATACTGCTCCAGAAACCATTCCCTAAACGTCTCCCAGGTCACACTGTGAACATCCCAACCAGACAACTCGAGGGTATACCACCACTCGTACGCCGCACCATCTAGTAAAAATGCAGCCAACAATACTCGCTCCTCCGGCGGACAATGCATCACCGCAAAAATCCGCTCCAGTCTAGTAATCCACCTCTGGGCTTCCTCAGGATCAGCCCCACCACTAAAAGTAGTAGCCCCGAGCCGCTGGGCTCGCTCAATCGTGGCACTCTCCGTCTCTCTGGCTACTTCTTCAGGTTGTGGAGAGGGTCTACGTCTCGGAGGCATCGTCAACCGCACGCTGAAAGAGGCATAGAAGTAATCAAACAACTGAAACACAACCTCACAAACCGACAGACCCAACAAACTCGACAAACCTGGCTCTGATACCAATTGTCAGGACCCACCCCGGTTTCACCCCAAAACCCGAGGTAAATCCCGCTCCCGTCTGACTCCCCGACACAACACCTAAGGAACACATACTTGAACCCAGTCAAACGCAGGAGTAATTAGACACAAAGTCCCGAAGGTAGCATTTACAAAACACACAAAGAAAATAAAACCGATAACTACACGCACACGGAAGCCTTTAATCTATTCTGGGAACTCTCACGTCACTTCTATGCCTCAGACTCTGCCTCGACGTCAAGACCCCGCGCTCGCTCCACGACCTGGAGGGCAAATAAAACAGAAAATGTGAGTGGACCAGAAGGTACAAAAGTTCAACAAACCATTTTATAAGAAAACCGAGTTAAACCCTCCGTTTTGAAACCACATGCATAACCAACAGTTATAAACACATTTATAAGGAATCATTCTTAACATCATAAGAAACAGAAACACTATAAAATACCATAAGAAACCATAACATGAGTATCAGAAACCGTATCAAAACCATAATCCCCAAATCATCATTTTCCCGATCAAACCTGCTGGACCTATCCGAGTCTTTAAACTCCCGAGTCTTTAAACTCAATCCAGGCCTTAATCATATCCGAGTCTTTAAACTCCCGAGTCTTTAAACTCAAGGCCTACGGGGGAAAATCAATATATATCCGAGTCTTTAAACTCCCGAGTCTTTAAACTCAATCCGGGTCTTTAAACCCAATCCGGCCGGTCCCCCGTCACATATATCCGGGTCTTTAAACCCAATATCCAGATCCAGCAAATCCAATCCCAAAACCATTTGAAAACCGTTTACCAAATCCACATCCAAACCCGAATCCGAAATCACTGGTTCGATGCCCTTCCGGCATCCAGAACCGTCATTCCGAACCCAAATCCGGAGTCCACTTTCCAATCTTAAAACCAAATTCCGATTAGTGAAATCCGATTCTAAAATCGAAAACTTTGATCATCGAAATCATGTTCCCCAAAATCCACTTATAACCATTGAAAACCACTTATCATTTGAAATCCCAAAATCATAACATATATTCCAAAAACCAACCATTCCTCGTAAAACGTGCTAAAAACCACTTTCCTCGAAAACCGTGCAATTATGTAAAATCAACCAAAACATATTCAATAAACATAGAATCATAATCAAAATCATAAAACAATTATAGAAAACAGTTATGCATGCTCGAGTTTAGAGAAAGGGTCCACTCACAGTACTGAGCCCTACTCGCGTCCCGAACGTCCAGCCCGTTCCTCGGCTTCCTCGGGAAATCCCGATCCTGTCAGGCACCGTCAAAATACGTCACTAACACGTCTACGAAGGTTCACCTAAATTCCTTCAAAATTCCCCGAATCCTAAACATAAGAACCCGGGACCCTAAACTTTCCCCCTCGCGGAACTCAACTCAAACGACTTCCGATTGACCCGAAACCAACTCCATTGAACTCACAACAACTCCTAGACCAAAAACGATGTTGACCGTTTCTCCCAGAACCACCGCACGCGCCTCCACGCGCCGCCCAAAGTGGCTGCGCGTGGCCCTCACGCGCCTGCTACAGTGTCACCGTCTACCTCGCGTAGACCGGGCTCGATACAGTGCCTGCTGTTTGAACCGGCGAGAGCGGTTCACCGCCGTGCCTGCACCATTTTCCTCCCTCTCTTCACCATCCTCTTCGTCCAATCCTAAGCAATCCAGTTCCCTCACTCAAACACCTTGACACTGTCCCTAACCCGTCGATTCGAGCTCAAAATCAAAACCCAAACTATCCCCTGTTTCCTATCCCGGCCACTCAGGTCTTCTCCCGTCACAATAACCACCCTAGACGACGCCTAGGACCTCCCTGAGCCTCGTACCACTCACCATAACCGTCGACTCAACCCCACACGTCACGACTTCCCGTTTGAACATCACGGCAAAACAGAGCACACAGGTACTCTCTTTCGTATAGCCTCCACCGTGTACTCCTCCGTCACGGCAACACACTCAGTCGACTCTTGGGACCTCCAGAAGTCTCACTCTAACCTCCAAATCCCTCGACTCTCGCCCTAGGTCCACGACTTTTGAAAACAAGAAAAACGGGAAAAACAGGAGAATCAGGGTATACCTTCAATACTCGCTCCGCCGTCTGCACCGCCGTGTGCCACGGTGATCGTTGAGTCCCCTGCAGTCGTCTGCGCTTGCTATTGGCTTGGATTGAGCCACCACATGGCACAACCTCCGCCACAGTCCCACGTCTCCTCTGTTTTCTCAGAACTCACCGCCTTCCTCCGCCGTGTCTCCGTGCACGAACTCAGTCCCAAACTCGATCACCAACCTCCTCTCTTCTTCCTTTCACTCTCACAACTCACCAGAGTCTCACCCGCACACAAAATTGATCACTCAATCTCAACCCTTCATCTGTCCTTATCTGTTGCACACATTCCAGAGCACAAAAGACCAAAATGCCCTTCTGTTTTACCCAAAAATTACAACTTTGCCACTACCTTTCTAGACCTGTAACTCCCACATCGTACGTCCGATGAATACGTGCCGCCTGTCATCGAACTCGGGACGACGAGATCTATCTAACGGTCTTAGGTCAACTTACTAAAACCCGTTCGTATAAAAAGTCAACGTTTCCCCCCCTAATTTCGCCAAATTACGGTTATGCCCTCAATCTTCCGAACATCACAACTTCCTCCTCGGATGTCGGAATCGGACGTGCCACCTGCCTAAGGATTCGTAACGTCCTCAACTACGTCCTGGTCACTGGTCAACTCCCATTTGACCACCCGAAATAAAAGTCAACATTTCTGCCCGACCCAGGGGCAAAATCGTCATTCTAAGTTCCCGGACCCCTCGGGACCACCTAACCCTTGATTAACCTTACTAATCACACCTTAATCACTCTACTTATCCCAATCCTCGGGACGGGTTGTTACAGGCAATGCATCATGACTTCACCAGTGTCCCAGACACCTGGAGGAGACCATCATATATCCTTGTATCCAGATGGTATATGGAAAACAGTTTTATTAAATCATTTCACAACATTACAATGGGCACTACCCGAAATCTCCATAAAACATCACAATTCCATTTAGGGTCCCTGACCCGAAATCACATTTATTAAACATAGGGTCCCAGACCTGAAATCACATTTATTAACATAGGGTCCCAGACCCGAAATCACATTTATTAACATAGGGTCCCAGACCCGACATCACATTTATACCCCAACTGGGCCTCATGCCCGATTTTATAAACCGCTGGGACCACGACCCGATTTTATAAACCACTGGGCCCACGGCCCGATTCATAAATCAACTAGGCCCCTGGCCCGATAATAGCACTCAAATGGGTCTCAGCCCGATTTCGTAACAACTGGGCCCCTGGCCCGATTTCACAAACAACTGGGGCCCCGCCCCCATTTCATAACTCAATTGGACTCCATGTCTGGGGTTTCCAAAATAAATGGGGCCTCAAGCCTGAGTTTATCTTTCCAATTTTAAAACCATTTCATGAAATCATATCCAAGACCATAGACATGGAAAATCCGTGCAGAACTGGAAAACCTCGATTTACGTGCAAGCACGTAAATCGCCTCGAAATACGTGAAACCGTACAATTTACCAATATCCAAATCAACATCATACAAACACAATCATAATCCATATAATACAGTTAAGCATGCATAGAGTTTATAAAACCAAAGTCCACTCATAGACCGTTTAACGATACGCCTCGATACACATGTCATAGGCCTTTCCGGGCCACACCACTATCACCGGGACTCCCAATCCTATCCAAATCACATTAGAGGGTCACTAGCCTCTTCATTAACATCCTATCAAAGTCCCGTAATTTTCCCGAATTTTTAATTATTTTTAAACTCGATTTAAAACCTTCGGACCTCCCGAATAATATCGAGACAGTGTCCGATCGACATGAAACCAATCCCAAAATGTTCGTTACATTAAATAGGACAGAAGTCATGTTGACCTCACCTCGAGATTCGTGCCCACGCGCCGTCACGCGCTGCCGTGAGTGGCTGCGCGTGAAACCCACGCGCCTGCTACAGTGCCATCGTCCTCACCCGTTTAACTGATAAACGGGTCCTTTTGCCCGCGAGATGACCTGGTTGGTTTCCCATCAATTCAGCCTTAATTACTTCAATTGATCATTCAGTTAGCTTGGTTTTAAGTTCAATTTAAGGTCTGTAACATTTATTACACAAAACCTTACCTAAAATTCCACGATTCGACGATGATCAACGAAGAACACCCGTCACTGTTCAATCTTCGAATTTCCACAATGGCTGCTGATTTCTTCCAATTGATGCACCCAGAAGCATCACTGGACCATGAGAAACATTTTCCCTTCATTAATTTCGTCGTTTGATCACTCAATGATCACGACTCAACCTCGATTTTCTTCCTCTGTTACTAGGCCCGTTCAGAGTGAATTGGTGGCCAAATCCCTTCGTTCTTTCGATGGTTATGATCGTAGTGATCTCAGAAGGCTCGAATTGAGCTCCATTTCAATCCTCAGGGCCTATCTCTCAGTATTCGAATTTCCCCCCAATTCCTTCAATTTTGAATTCCGGTTCCAGCTCTCCCTCCCAGTCCCTCGTGTTTCTCTCAGTTGAATTCGATCCTTAAGCCTCTCAATTTTCTTCTCAAAGTTGGTTATGGAAGGGAGCTCAATCCTCCCAATTTCTGCTGCTCAATGCCCACGGTTTGAAGACAAAGAATGTGATTAATGGAGGATTAAGGGTAATTAAATATAATTAATAATTAATGGAACACAATGATCATGTTTCCCTAAAACATGGATCAGATGTTTGGGCATAAAACAAGGGATGGGTGACACTTGTCACTCATCCAGGTGTGCACTGTCATTGGTCACTATTCATTATTTTATTATTATTTTAATCGGAGTCTCGGTTCGTTAATTCGTTCCCGTGACCATAACTTCGTCGTCGGAACTCCGATTTCGGCATGCCACCTGTCATTCGATTCGCATCGATGAGACTTACGCAACGGTCCTTGGCCCTCATCCATTGGACCTCCCGGTCAAAAGTCAACATTTGGCCCCTACTATGCCAAATTACCAAAATGCCCCTCGACTTCCGAACGTCATAACTTTCCCCTTGAATGTCGGAATCGAACGTGCCACCTGTCTATGAACTCGTGACGTCCTGAACTACGTCACGTTTATCGGTCAAAGTCCATTTGACCTCCCGATCAAAAAGTCAACATTTTGCCCACGACCAGGGGCAAAACGGTCATTTTGCACATTTTGTCCGATTTCGCCCTACTAACCACCGATCAACCTCACTAATCAAGATTAGTCACTAATTTTATCCCGGAATTTGGGACGGGTCGTTACATGGGTGATCTCGGATAGACGGTGCGAAATACGGTTTTGCCCCTAGAATGGTCAGAAAGGTTGACTTTTAGTTAGGGCAGTCAAATTGACAAGACCCGCCCCGATCCCCTCTAGGACCACAAGGGGACGTGCCCTGCTCCCGTCTGACACCCAAAATAATGTTCCAATTTTAACCTTAAACGTTCAAATGCATAAAAACCAAATTAAAGTTTTACATCAAATCTGAAATAAACAGATGTCAGACAAGGGATGAAATCCAAACTACAAGTTGCGAGCACGACTCTAACATAAACTTGCGGGTACACCACCCAACAGGGGTTCAGGTACACAGAAGTGGATCTATGCCTCAGCCTCAGGTTCCTCCTTTACCTCGTTAGCACGACCTGGAGGGGTTACTAAAACATCAAGGGTGAGTGGGCCGAAACTCAAGTTTATAAAATCGTTTAGTAAGTAAAACATATAATTTACCCCTCCGTTTTCCAAACATCCATGCATTAGAATTTTAAACCATAAACCATATAATTTGAGTCATAAGGCATGTAATAAAACCATAGGCATAAATATAACCACTGCACTATACACTCCAATCCTGACATCCCTGATGTCTGACGTCCCTGACGTCCAATAAGGTCATAGTCTCAAGGCTACGCGTGCCACTCGGGTCTCAATTCCGAGTCCAATCCCCGAACCTTGTCCGAGTACGGCATCTCAAATGCCTAGCGTCCTAGACGCTCGACGTCCCTGACGTCAAATAAGCAATCCTGCTCCTGAGTCATTTTACGGTCCGGTTTCTCCGTAGAATGACCCCTCGCAGGCAATGCGCCTTGACCACTCCGGGGTACCACATCCGGAGGAGACAGTATCATAAGAATGGATTTATACAGTGCAGTTCCAAATACATTTTATTGATATCCACATGCAAATCATATATATACATAGATAAAATCCAACCCGATCTTTAAGTTTCATCAGGCGGGTCTCAAGCCCAAATACCGTGAAACGTGTCATAACCATAATTTTAATATTATCAAAACCGTTTCTTGATTCCAGCATATGAACATATAAGTAAATCGGAAAACATTTAAGCATGCAAGGGTTTAATGAAATCGGGCTCACTCACAGCACGATCTCGCGGTAACCTGCGCGTACGAGCTTGTACCGGGATTATCGTACAATTCCTGTCCGTCCAAATCACATGTAAGGGTCACTACAAATCTTAAACATTTAACCAAAAAGTCTGAAATAGAAATCGGCTCGGGGAAGCCGTCCAACACGTTTCCCGAGGCAACCGGCCCTAAACTGACCCATCAAAACTATCTCAGATCAACATGGTTAATTCACCAAAAATGTTCAGAATGATGAGAGGAACAAAATTCATGTTGATCGTGATCGGAGAGAAGGTCCAACGCGCCCTCACGCGCCGCCCAAAGTGGCTGCGCGTGAAAGTCACGCGCCTGACACTGTAGCTACAGTGTCACCACCCTCACCCGTTTGTCTGTAATACGGGCCTGCCACCCGCGGCTTGACCCGGTTAATTGACCCTCAATTTCCACTCGATTTCACTCGTATTTGATCCTAACATGTTCATTAACTATCCAATTTAGGTTCTGAGTCACAAATTAACCTCACTGGTCCCTTAAATGAACCCTCGACCCGTGATCAACCAAACGGGTCAATCACCAGAACTCCCTGGTTTCAAACCCATTATCCAATTAACTTCACAGGAAGCATAATAGGATCAAAACAAACTAAAATGAACAATCAATTGTGTCTGAAAGTACCTGAAGGTTGACGTCCCAAGCTCTGCGATTTCCTTGAAAATAGCAGTCACCGTCCCAGCTCACCCGTGGCTGATGGCCTTCGATTTCGATGTGGTTGAGTTCCAAACACTCCCAGAAGACTAAACCAGGCTCTGGTTTGGTCCAACAGTCACCAGAAATCAAAACCCGATTTTCCCTCCAATTTTGCCCGAAATGGTTTCTCTGGTTTTCCTCACCTGTTCTCAGTTCTTTCAGCATCAGAGTGATGCTCACTCACGTTCTAATCAGTTTTAAATAACCTCAGCCGTCCCAGAGGCTCGTGGAAGTCCAATCTGTCCACTGAATTTTATTCCCCGAAAAAGCTTCGACTTTCATTAATCAATTCGACAGTGTAGGGTGGATGGTTCAGCCCACGTTCTAAAGCATCACACACGCCTTCCTTTCCAGCACACACTTGCATAATCAATTGTACACTGAACCACCGCACATTTTGGTGCCGTCCATGGTTCCCCCGCGGTTGCTACAGTAACCAGGGCAAAAAGACCAAAATGCCCCTGGTTCAAATAATTACCAAACTGCCCCTCACTTCCTAGACCCGTAACTCAGCCATACGAAGTCCGATTTTGGCGTGCCGCCTGTCTACCAACTCAGGGCATCGAGACCTACCTAATGGTCCTTGAGTCATGTGAAAATTAGTTGCCAAACGAATAGTCAACATTTTCCCCCTAAAGTCCAAATTACGGTAATGCCCCTGAACTTCCGATAGTCATAACTTTTTCCCTGATCGTCCGAATTGGACGTGCCACCTGTCTATGAACTCGTGACGTCCCGAACTACGTCACGGTCACTAGTCAAAGTCCATTTGACACACAAATCAAAAAGTCAACAATTTAGCCATCCATTCACAAGGGTAAAAATGTCAATTGATATATTAAATTACAATATTCAAATCTTCGAATTTTCGGGGTGTTACACAAATGGACTTTGATCGATGAATGTGATGTAGTTCGGAACGTCACGAGTTCATAGACAGGTGGCACGTCTGATTCCGACATTCGAGGCGAAAGTTAAGGGCTTCGGAAGTTCAGGGGTATTTTGGTAATTGGTTGGAAATGGGCAAATGGTTGAATTTTGATACGAGAAGTTATTTTCACGAAGTTCGACGACCGTTAGGTAGGTCTCGATCCCCTGAATACAACGACAGACGGTACGCTATCATCGGACGTCGTTAGGTTCAAATTTTGGTCTAAAACCATTAGGGGCAAAATGGTAAATTATCATTTAGGGGCATTTTGGTCTTTTGCTGCCTAGGGATCTGTGCCCAGTGAGATTGTGCCACCTAGTGTCTTGAGAAGTATGCCTAATGGTTTTGTGACACTTGTCCCACTCTAGAAGGCCGTGGAAGTTTTGGGCACCGTCTTATTTGAATGATTTAAAGTCGCGCACGGTTTGGGAAACACTGAAAAACAGAGCAGGGGAAACCGTGAAACCATTATCTTGGATTCTTCATCAATTGAGGCTACTTGGTGAAAGCAATTGAGAGAACAGATAGCGAGTAGAATGGTGGTGTCGCCGTCGTAAGTGGCCGTGGACGGTGACCTTAACCCGTGAGGCAGAAAAAATAGGGGACCCGTGACCGTGAAGAAGTTTGATTTCACACTCTTGGAAACTCGGTCTTTAGCTCATGATTTTCTACATGAAAGTGAGAGGCAGGGTTATGGTGGTGGTTACGGCAGGGTACGACGGCGACGGTAGGTGAGTGTTCCCGTGAAGTTGTACTTTGCATTTAATAATGGCAAATTGCGTTTTCGTGACTGATAATCAAAGTGGCCATTTAGATGAGGTTCTTGGAGATCCTAGAAAGCAATTGGGACCAGAACCACGACCTGAGATGGCCAAAGCCATGGAAACAGTAAGGAGAAAACTCAAAGGTTTTTACTCGATCGGGGAGGTACTTTCTCACCTTTTTTTTCATGTTTTCAGTACGTAGATTAAGTGGTTAGGTTAGGACGAAGCTATTGGGACAAATATGATTGAAAAGGATGGGAAAACAAGGGAGAACCGTAATCGCTGGTTCGATTGGACCGGGCTGGTTCGAACTGGTGTAGCTCGGTTGAAAATGAACAGTAACTTGGCGCATGAGGTCGTGTGGTGCCTCTAATGGGGAAGTGTTCAACATGTGAAATGATGTAATCGATGTAACGAACATTTTGGCACTGGTTTCAAGTCGATCGAACATCGTTTCAATAGGTTTCGGGATGTCCGATGGTTTAAAAGCTCGTTTAAAAATAGTTAAAAATTCGGGAAAATTATGGGCTTTAGTAGAATTTTAATGAAGTAGTTAGTGACTTTTTTATGGGATTTGGACAGGTTCGAGAAAGCCTGCGATAGTGGATTAGCAAGGAAAGCGAAATTGCACGCGTATCAAGGCAACGACGCGAATGGTCTGTGAGTGGACTTTGCTTTCTAACTTATGATGCATGCATAAATGTTTTTATATGTTTTCTATACGTGATTTCTATGTTTATGATATGATCTTAATGATTTACAATTTTGCACGTATTTCGAGATAATTACATATTTGCACGTTTTATGAGCTTACGATTTATGTTGTGGTTCGACCATGGTTTTGATGATTTGATTTCGAGATTTGAAATATGATTTGATTTCAATAATTTATAATGGATTTTGGAAAAGTGATTTTGGGCTTGAAGCCCTGTTCATAAAAGTGATTTCGATAACTGTGATTTCGGGTTTTGGAATTGAATTTCGAAAATATAATTCCTGATTCGGTTTTGGAGCTTGAAAGTGAATTTCTGGATTTGCGTTTGGAATGATGATTCCAGATGTTAGCTTACAGAATCATGATTGTGAATTCGGATATGGATTTTCTATGATTTTCACTTGGTTTTGGGTTTAAAGACCCGTTGAAACTTGATTTTGGGTTTAAAGACCGGGATACGGCTGGATCTGGTTTCGAGTTTAAAGACTCGGTTGATTGATGATGGGGAAGGGCCCTGGATTGATATGTTTTGAGTTTAAAGACTCGGTTATTGTGATATCCCCCTAGGCCTGTTGATTGTGTTTTGAGTTTAAAGACTCGTTGATATCCCGGGGAGGCCGAATTATGCCCATGTGTTTTAAGTTTAAAGATTCAGCGCGCTTGAGATCCAGCAACTTGATTGATTGATACTTTACTTTGGTTTTTCACTGGTTTTCACATGTTTTGGGCAGTGGCCCGGATGTTTTGGATTTATGGATTTTTGGGCTAAGTTCCCATACTTTGATAAGGATTTATGAATTTGGGATGAGGCCTTGGATTTGAGTTATGCATTTGAGAAAAAGGAAATGATCCCGGTTTTCATTGATGGTTTTCTGGTCTTGAATATGAAATGGTTTTGTGAAAAGGTTTTCATATGCATGCATTGGTTTTTCGTGGAGGGTATAAATGCAATTTCTTATAAACTGTTTTCTGAACTTATCATTTATTCTTGTCCACTCACAGTCTTTTTATGTTTTCGATACCCTCCAGGTTCATGTGATGCGGGTGGTGTTAGAGAGACGGAGGCATCACACACGTGATCCACAGTAGGTTCTGCGCACTCTGGGAAGTCCGAAAGTTTTTGGACGGTTCGTTTGGGAATCCCTTGTCCAGCTTACGTGTTACATGGAGGTTGGACGACGGTTTAGCCCTTGTGTCACACGTAAGTTAGACGGGAGCATGGCTTATCCCTTAATCCCGGGGGATTGAGGGTGGGTCCTGTCACCTCAACTGAGGAAGTTATTTACAACGCCCAATCGGTAGCTACGTGGAGTGTTTTTCCATTGATGCGTCCTCCACTGAGGGAGCTGAGTACTACAACTGATCGGTAGCTACGTGGAGCATTTTCTGATTAGAGCGCTCTCCACTGGGGGAGTCATGTGCAGTTCCTTACCGGTAGTTGCGTGGAGTGTTTGAAGATTAGTGTGTCATTCATTAGGGAAGTTGAGTATTGCGTCCGATCAGTAGCTTTATAGAGTGTTTGCCGATCGGAGCGCTCTCTACGAGGGGATTCATGTGCAACGCTTGATCGATAGTTGCATGGAGTATTTTCTGATTAATGCGTCCTTAGCTGGGAGTTGAGTTTTATGCGCGATCGGTAGCTACATGGAGCATTTTTCGATCAGATCGCTTTCCACGGGGGAAGTCATGTGTCCCAGTACATGTGAATAAGTGTGTGAGCACATGAATGAGTGTGTGAGTATATGAATGAGTGTGTGAGTATATGAATGAATGAAAAGATGTTGCATAAAAATGTAGATATGCTGGAAGGCGATGGTGTATGTGACACGACCCATCCTAATCCCCCCGGGATTACCGTTGGACCCATCAAGGGCCCCCACGCGCCGCCGCAAGCGGCTGCGCGTGAAGCCTACGTGCGTGAACAGTGTCATCCCCCACCTCACACTGAACCCGGTCCTCTGGTTTTTCCGGTTCGATCGAACCGGTGAACCGGTCTGGCCGGTTCTCAGCCAATACTTAGCCATTTCCTACGGGGTTTCTTCCTACGTGTTCGTCTAGGTCCAACTAAGAGGTTTATGGAATCAAAAATAAGAAAACCCGTTTAGATCTTTACCTCTGAACAAAAACCCGAAGCCCAGATTTTTCGATCATCCTTCCTCTCGATCCAGACCTCCTAGAGGCTCGAAATCAGGTTCAATGGGTTCGTCTCTGTCCCTAGGTCTCACTAGAATCCATTAGGAGCTTAAAACCACCACTAAAAGTCGACTTTCAAAACTGGAACAAAAATAGCTCTCGGGTTACTCACCTTGCCGTGAACCACCGTGGTCGCCGCCGTTTCCTTACCGCCTCCCGTCGTCTCTCACTATCTCAGTCACTCTCATGGTTGTGCACACACAACAGAGAAGGTGAGGTGAGGGATATGTGTGTTTGTAAGGGGGAAAGAAAAATAAGCTTTTTGGGTTATGATATAACAGAGAGGTGGTGGAGTTTGACTAGATGGTGGAGTTTGATCAGATGGGGAGGGGTGAGATGGACAGTGCAGATTGAAGGCATACGTGAGATGAAGGGCCCAGATCAAAAGGTGAGTTAAGTGGGAATTAACAATTAATTAAAATCCTAATATTTAAATCCAATCTCACCAATCAAGACATAGGTCCACATATCGGGTTATTGGTCCACATGTCCCACTTAAAATGTCTGACCCAATTAGAATAAGCCATGTGTCCTCGCCTCGTAATTCGCGCATAGTGAAATCGAACTTCCGTGACCCATAACTTTCCGGTTCGAAGCCCGATTTCAGGGTGCCGCCTGTCTATGGATTCGTATCCTCCCTACGTAACCGTCCTCGGCCATCGGTCCTCCCTGTCAAAAATTCAACATTTTGCCCCTATTAACCAAAATTACCAAAATGCCCCTTAACTTCCGAACGTCGTAACTTCCTCCTCGAATGTTGGAATCAAACGTGCCACCTGTCTATGAACTCGTGACGTCCTAAACTACGTCACGGTCATCGGTCAAAGTCCATTTGACCGTCCGAATTAAAAGTCAATGTTTTACCCACGACTAGGGATAAAACGATCAATTTGCATTGTTCGTTCGATTTCGCCCAACTAATCACCGATTAACCCCACTAATCATGATTAGTTACTAATCTAATCCCAGAATTCGGGACGGGTCATTACAACCTTCCCTCCTTAATTAATTTCGTCCTCGAAATTCCAACCGATCTAATCTCAAACGTTCTTCCCTCCTTAATTAGTTTCGTTCTCAAAATTCCAACTGTCCTGATTCCACAAACACCCTGTGGAAAGTACAATTGACCTCGCAACACGTGTACACTCGTACACCAACTAATCAGAACAAAACTTGTCAGCACCCAAACGTACCACTAGTTTTCACGTCGTAACGACTACATTCGACCCCGTCGAATGACAGAACCACAAGTTTCGAATTGACACCACATGTAAAATCTACCATTTCGTTGACGCGACAACTCGACGGTTCCCTTCTCACTCACCAATCTATCCTAGTATCTACTCCCATTGGGAGTCATCAGACCTCACTCAACAATTCACGTTGACACATCCCAACACTATACTCACTCGTGGTTACACTAACCACCAACTTACTCGACTCGCGTATATAAAAATCAACACCTTACTTGACCTGTGTGTAACTGAACCCATCAGAACCACTATGACCCACTACACAGTATCCGATGCCCAGTCCACGACCCCAACTAATCTAATGGTATCATAACTAAGCCGATTACCAACACGCTCACTGACATACTTCTGGTATAACCCGTATACCGTCACCAGGCACTACAAGCCTGCAACGTATCGTACCTCGAACCATGTACAAAGTACACACATCTATCCAGCGACCAGACTACAACCACCTAGGTCATAGCCAAACACGTTCCAATAACAGAGTCCATTTGTCCAATCCAGCATTAGACAAATCGAAACTCCACCCATCATCATGTTTCAAATCCAAATCCGAATCCGCAATCTCGTAAGAAATCCCGAATCCAAACCCATACATCATATCCTTAACCCATTTCCAAATCCGAATCCGAAATCATTATTCCGAAAGCTAGTATTTTGAATAATCATTCCGCACCCAAATCCAGAAATCAACTTTCAAGTTCCAAAATCGAATCCTGAATCGTCACACAGAAATTCGATTCCAAAACCCGAAATCTCGTTCACGTCTACCCAGACACACCAAAATCGGACCTATCGGTTACCTGCTCAATACATTCGATTAACTTCATAGGGAAGCCAATCCCAACATCCATACGTCTAAGGTTGACAAAATCTGACCACGTCGAAAACCTACTCACCCGAGTAATATACCATACGGGATTCACTTCGAAAAGAAGTTCAGTCCCGTCATTTACGACTCACATACCAAAGTAAGGGTGATAAACGCTCCCCCGATCTGGATCATCATGATCACGACCCAGATTCAACACTGCGTCCCCGACTATAAACGTCACGATCCTGCTCCACCTAGGATCCACACAGTTAACTACTAGATTCCAAACCATAGGGTCTTACACCCTTCACTAATCTGCATACTGTCACAACGTTCGACAACCAACTCCCACATCTAAACAGATCAGTCAACGACGACACACGTCGAGACTGTGGGTTCTCACTGATTACCTCGTATCGATCCTTGCCATTCCACCTAGGAAAAACCAAGGATGATCCAGAACGATGACGCCAATACTCATCCTACGTGAATGCAAACAAAACTCGCTGCACTCACCACGCCACGTAAACCAACATCGTCTGCCACCAAGCAGAAGATGAGAAATCTCGTTCACCTAACTTCGATATACTCAACTCCACCTGATGACACAAACACATCCTGGGTCCACCAACCAATGCACGACCAACGTACTGGTGGTACACCCATCATCTGCCCTAGCAAAACCTGAGAAGTCACCCAAAATGACTTCAATATACCCATTACCAATGCGGAAAATCCGCATTCCTCGTGTCACCTTAAGCACCGTATCTCTCGATTTCGAAGTTCCAACAATATAGGAACCACGCTTAACAGTTTCTATTCCAAAGCTAGAAATCCTTCTCCGACCCTTCCATCCAACAACAACTGTCGAAAACAATTCAACTCATCTATCCGGTTACGACCGTGTATGTACATCCAAAAGGATGTCAATTCATCCTAATCTGATGCACCGCTCGACTAGAGAGTCACAACAGACCCCTGCTGTGATCTGTAGTCAAATATCTGCATACCACCATAACTGAACAACTTTGGCCAACCCTGACCAACTGGTCGCTAATCCCTCATGACATTACTCGATCCTCACGTCTCAATTACCGTTGGATCCTATCCAGTCCATCACTATCCGTGATCCACTCCAGAATCACAGATACCGAACATATGCTGTAACGACCCGTCCCGAATTCCGGGATTAGATTAGTCACTAATCTTGATTAGTGATGTTGAACGGTGGTTAGTAGGGCGGAACCGGACAAAATGTGCAAAATGACCGTTTTGCCCTTGGTCGTGGGCAAAATGTTGACTTTTTGATCGGGCGGTCAAATGGACTTTGACCGATGACCGTGACGTAGTTCGGGACGTCACGAGTTCATAGACAGGCGGCACGTTCGATTCCGACATCCGAGGAGAAAGTTATGATGTTCGGAAGTTGAGGGGTATTTTGGTAATTTTGGTCAATTGGGGTCAAATGTTGACTTTTTGACCGGGAGGTCCGATGGACGAGGGCCAAGGACCGTTACGTAGGTATCGTCGATACGAATCCAATGACAGGCGGCATACCGAAATTGGAGTTCCGACGACGAAGTTATGGTCACGGGAAACGAATTTACGAACCGAGGCTCGGATTAAAATAATAATATAAAAATGAATAGTAACCGATGACTGTGCGCATCCAGATGAGTGACAAGTGTCACCCATCCCCTGAAATCTGATCCATGTTTCCCTCCCAACACCATCATTTCCTACATCATCATTGCTCCTTCATCACGTTTTCCATTTCCTCTTTCATTTTCTTCATATTTCCTTACACCGTGAGCAACATCAACGGAGTGTGTGAGCTGGGGGGAATTGGCTGCCTTCTCATGGCAGAATTGAGGAAATTGAGAGACTTGAATATTGGATTAATTGAGAGAACACACGGGGCAGAGAGAGGGAGGATGAAATCAAAGATCGAAATTTGGGGTTTGAGAGGGAAAATTCGAAATTAAATCCTAAGGTCGTGAGGATCGAATTGGTGATTACTTTCAGCTTCCTGGGATCACAACGATCAGAATCGTCGAATGAACGAAGGAAATTGGCAACGTATTGGCTCTGAACACACTTGGTGATAGAGGAGGAAATTCGACCTTGAGTCGTGGAGTTTGAGGCTTCGAATGATTCAATTGACGTGGGGAAACTACTTCTCATGATCCCACGATGCTTCTGGGTTCATCAATTGAAGGAAAACGCTGGAGACTGACGGACTTCCATGGTTGCACAGTGACGGCTATCGAGCTTGAGTCGTGGAGATTGAGCAATGGATTGATGAAATTGAGTTGGGGGAAGTGTTCAACGGAGTCCACTGATGCTTCTGGTTGCATCAATTTAAGGAAATCGATCGAAATTGAAGGAATTCCATGAACGAACAGTAACCGGGTGTTCTTGGTGTTCATCATCGAATCGTGAGGTTTGGAGTATGTAATCGTGTAATTGTGATTGCAGACCTTTAATTAAACTTATAACGAATCTAATTGAATGATCAATTGATGTAATTAAGGCTGAATTGATAGGATTGGAATCGGGTCGTATCGCGGGCAAATTGGACCCGTTTACCAGAGATACGGGTTAGATGGTGACACTGTAGCAGGCGCGTGGGTTTCACGCGCAGCCACTCACGGCGGCGCGTGACGGCGCTTGGGCACGAATCTCGAGGTGAGGTCAACATGACTTCTGTCCTATTTAATGTAACGAACATTTTGGGATTGGTTTCGTGTCGATCGGACACCGTTTCGATATTGTTCGGGATGTCCGAAGGTTTTAAATCAAGTTTTAAAATAGTTAAAAATTCGAGAAAATTACGGGACTTTGATAGGATGTTAATGTGGAGGTTAGTAACCCTCTAATGTGATTTGGACAGGATTGGGAGTCCCGGTGATAGTGGTGAGGCCCGGGAGGATCGGTGGCATGCGTATCGAGGCATACCGTTAAAACAGTCTGTGAGTGGACTTTGGTTTTATAAATTCTATGCATGCCTAACTGTCTTATATGGATTGTGATTGTGATTGTATGATGTTGATTTGGTTGTTGGTAAATTGTACGGTTTCACGTATTTCGAGGCGATTTACGTGCTTGCACATAAATCGAGGTTTTCCAGTTTTACATGGATTTTTCATATTTATAACTTGGATATAATGTGATGAAATGGTTTTGAAATTGGAAATATGAACTCGGGCTTGAGGCCCAATTATGTTGGAAATTTCGGACTTGGAGTCCATTTGAGAATCGGGCCGGGGGCCCAGTTGCTTTATGAAATCGGGCCAAGGGCCCAGTCGTTTACGAAATCGGGCTGAGACCCATTTGAGTTATGTTATCGGGCCAGGGGCCCAGTTGATTTACGAATTCGGGTCGTGGGCCCAGTGGGTTTATAAGTCGGGTTGCGGGCCCAGTTGGTTTACAAATCGGGCCGTGAGCCCAGTGGTTCATAAAATCGGGCATGAGGCCCAGTTGGATTATAAATGTGATTTCGGGTCAGGGACCCTATGTTTAATAATTGTGATTTTGGGTCAGGGACCCTAAATGGAATTATGTTGTTTTATGGAAATTTCGGGCAGGGCCCATTATGATGCTGTGAAATGAATTAATAAAACTGTTTTCCATATACCATCTGGATACAAGGATATATGATGGTCTCCTCCAGATGTCTGGGACACTGGGGAAGTCACGGTGCATTGCCTGCGAGGGGTCATTGTACGGAGCAGCCAGACCGTATGATGACTCAGGAGCAGGATTGCTATGATTGACGTCTGGGACGTCAGAGATATGGACCCGGAGAGACCCCGGGCAGCACGCGTAGCTTATTAAACCGTGAGATATGACGTCAGGGACGTCTAGCGTCTGGGACGCTAAGCATCTGGGATGCTGGCGATGGTAATGGTAAAATATGGATTAATGAATCTATGAAATGTCTTTTCGGTTGGATATGTGTTATGTGGTAAAAATGGATTATTGGTTATGTAATGGTATGTCGGGTCGGGGACCCTAAATGGTTTTGGATTTATGGATTTATATTTATGGCTTTGGGCGGTGGCCCACATGGTTTTAATATGTCTGGTGGTGGTATTCCACAGTTTTGGGCTGAGTTCCCACACTTGGTTTTTGGTTAACGGTTTTTGGGCTAAGGCCCTAATGGCTCGGTTGAGCAAACGTTTTGGTTACTGGTTTTCGTGGCATGCATACGTTTTTATTGGAGGGCATAAATGTCTTATAAATGTATTTGATAAACTTATTGGTTTTGTCCACTCACAGCTTTTGGTTTTAATGCCCTTCAGGTTGATTACGGATGCAATTGCAGCAGAGACTGGGACATTGCACACCTCCTCCATCGATCCTTGCGCACTCTGGATGCCCCGTTTGGGCAGTGGCTCTTGGTTATCCCTTGTCTGACACCCCTTGTTGGACTGGAGCAGGGCACATTCCACGGTAATTCCGGGGGGATTGGGATGGGTCCTGTCATATGCCCATCTCGACGGAGTCACATCCCGACTCGTGATTAATACCGAACGATCGCTGGTGCTAGTACCAGTACTATCACCATCACCGGTCAGCGTCAGCACTAAGTGTGCAAATCAGACAACTCTGGATCTCCGCTCATACCGAGCGACGATCCCGTACCTCTGCTCGTACCCACAACTATGGGTACCACCATTCTAACAATCCACATTAGGATAATGAACATTCCCTAAACGTCCCCTGATTCTCAACTACTACAACCGCACCAAATACCCTCGATAATCAGTCATCTCCACACGACTATCGGCCAATAATCATCACTATCGAGATTCGCGTCCACCCATCACACTATTATTCAGTCCAAATCAAGATTTCGTATCTTACCTCATAACCGTACCCGTGGGTCGAATCCCACCAATTCACTTCACATCTGACAACCAATCTCTATAGTTCTGGCTAGACTCACTAGAGTCATCCACATGGCCATCCACGACCTCAGCCGCTTGTCGCAGCACAAGTTCCAATCCACCAGTCATAATCTGGGGTTCGCCTCGACAGACCACCCCGACTTCGGAAAATTGTCCAATCCTCACCGACTATGGACACACAATACTAGTTCATCTATCACAACTAAGGTTCACCTTTCCAAACTATCATAAACTAGGGTTCCACAATAACACCCTAGGGTTCCTCTGAACCCCACTGTCCCCTGCAGTGTAGTCCACAACCTGACCGACCCCGAGATCCCGACATCGTATAGGCGTTAAATCCAATCCTGCTATCCACTCAACGTAGGTTCCACCACTAAGGTCATCGACCAACTCCGATGTACCAACATCCCTTACACTAGCAGTCACCACTAGGGTTCACATTTAGACCATTACCCAACTGAGGTTCACATTTCCAAGTCACTACTCAAATGGGATTCCCATCACTCAATTGGGGCTCGGGGAAAACTTGGCTGCTCCCAGCAACACAACAATCTACTATCACATGACCGAACCGACGGTCTCACATCACCAGTTCATCACATACAACCCCACTTAGGTCGAATCACACTAACGCAAGACGTATCGGGCCAATCGTACTCTATCCACTATTCATGATTTATTCCCATCAACTATCCATCCGACCCCCTAACTATCAGGTTGACAACGAACTGCAGCCCAAAGAGACATCACACCCTCGACCTGTGTGCACATGAAGAGCAAACCTACTCTGATACCACTTGACACGACCCATCCCAATCCCCCGGGATTACCGTGGGATGTGTCATGCTCCCGTCTGACACGAAGTGTCAGACAAGGGATAACCTAAAGTCACTGCCCCAACGAGCTTCTAAATTTTGCAAGGATCGATGGAGGAGGTATGCAATGTCCCAGTCTCTGCTGCAGTCACATCCGTGATCAACCTGAAGGGCATTAAAAACAACAAAGGCTGTGAGTGGACGAAAATAAATAAGTTTGTAAAACAGATTTCACAAGATATTTATGCCCTTCATTAAAACTTATGCATGCATCGAAAACCAGTAAGTAACTATTTACTAAAAACAACCATTAGGGCCTTAGCCCAGAAACCGTAAAACCAAATCATGTGGGTCTCTACCCAAAACCATGAATACCGAAAACCAACATATATTATATAAATCCGACATTCAGAATACCAATTCCAATTCCAAATGGGCCATTGCCCAAAACAATTACCATAAATACCATTTCCAGGAAAACATGTTTAAACCATCCTGAGCATCCCAGATGCCTAGCGTCCCAGACGCTCGACCTCCCAGACGTCATATCTCACGGTATAATAATAAGCAACGCATGCTGCCCGGGGTCTCTCCTGGTCAATATCTCTGACATCCCAGATGTCTGACGTCCCAGACGTCCAATCATAGCAATCCTGTTACTGAGTCATCATACGGTCCAGTAACTCCGTATAATGACCCCTCGCAAGCATTGCATCGTGACTTCCCCAGTGTCCTAGACACCTAGAGGAGACCATCACATATCCTCATATCAAGGTGGTTTATGGAAAACAGTTTATCAATCATTTCAAACATCTCAAGGGCCCTGCCCGGAATTTCCATAAAACCATCACAAGTCCAAACATCTGATTTTCAATTTCAAAACCATTTATTCAAATCCATGTAGGGTCCCCGACCCTAAATCACATTTATAACCAACTGGGCCTCATGCCCGATTTTTTAAATCAACTAGGCCCACGGCCTGATTTTGTAAATCAACTGGACCCCTGGCCCGATTATATAACTCAAATGGGTCTTAGCCCAATTTCGTAAATAATTGGGCCCCTGGCCCGATTTCATAAAGCAATTGGGGCCCCAGCCCGATTACGTAACTCAATTGCACTCCAAGTCCGAGGTTTCCAAAACAATTGGGCCTCATGCCTGAGTTTAACATTCCAATTTCAAAACCATTTCATGAAATCATATCCAAAACCATAAGTGTGGAAACTCAGTGTAAAACCAGAAAAACCTCGATTTACGTGCAAGCACGTAAATCTCCTCGAAATGCGTGAAACCATATAATTCACCAATATCCAAATCAACATCATATAATCACAATCATAAACCATATAAAATAGTTATGCATGCATAAAATTTATAAAACCAAAGTCCACTCATATACCGTTCTACGATGCGCCTCGATACGCGTGCCTTAGGCCTTCCCGGGCCTCGTCCCTATCACCGGGACTCCCAAACTTGTCCAAATCACACTAGAGGGTCACTAACCTCCTCATTAACCTCCTATTCAAGTCCCTTAATTTTCCCGAATTTTTAACTATTTTTAAACTTGATCCAAAACCTTCCAATGCCCTGAACATTGTCGAGACGGTGTCCGATCGACACGAAACCAGTCCCAAAATGTTCGTTACATCGAATAGAGTGTTTCACATGTTAAACACTTCCCCATTGGACCCATCACGCGCCCCCACGTGCCGCCGCAAGCGGCTGCGCGTGAAGTCCACGTGCGTGAACAGTGTCATCCCCTACCTCGCACTGAACCCGGTCCTCTGGTTTTTCCGGTTCGATCGAACCAATGAACCGGTCTGGCCAGTTCTCAGCCCATACTCGGCCATTTCCTACGGGGTTTCTTCCTACGTGTTTGTCTAGGTCCAACTAAGAGGTTTATGGAATCAAAAAAAAAGAAAACACGTTTAGATCTTTACCTCTGAACAAAAACCCGAAGCCCAAATTTTTCGATCATCCTTCCTCTCGATCCAGACCTCCTTGAGGCTCGAAATCAGGTTCAATTGGTTCGTCTATGTCCTTAGGTCTCACTAGAATCCATTAGGAGCTTAAAACCACAACTAAAAGTCGACTTTCAAAACTGGGACAAAAATAGCTCTCGGGTTACTCACCTTGCCGTGAACCACCGTGGTTGCCACCGTTTCCTTGCCGCCTCCCGTCGTCTCTCGCTATCTCAGTCACTCTCATGGTTGTGCACACACAACAGAGATGGTAATGTGAGGGATATGTGTGATTGTAAGGGGGAAAGAAAAATGAGGTTTTCGGGTTGTGATATAACAGAGAGGTGGTGGAGTTTGACCAGATGGTGGAGTTTGATCAGATGGGGAAGGGGTGAGATGGACGGTGCAGATTGAAGGCATAGGTGAGATGAAGGGCCCAGATCAAAAGGTGAGTTAAGTGGGAATTAACAATTAATTAAAATCCTAATATTCAAATCCAATCTCACCAATCAAGACATAGGTCCACATTTTCAGGTTATTGGTCCACATGTCCCACTTAAAATGTCTGACCCAATCAGAGTAAGCCACGTGTCCTCGCCTCGTAATGCACGCATAGTGAAATCGAACTTCCGTGACCCATAATTTTCCCGTTCGAAGTCCAATTTCAGCGTGCCGCATGTCTATGGATTCATATCCTCCCAATCAACGTAACGGTTCTAGGCCCTCTGCCATCGGACCTCCCGATCAAAAAGTCAACATTTTGCCCCTATTAACCAAAATTACCAAAATGCCCCTTAACTTCCGAGCGTCATAACTTCCTCCTCGAATTTCGGAATCGAACGTGCCACCTGTCTATGAACTCGTGACATCCCAAACTACGTCACAGTCATCGGTCAAAGTCTATTTGACTTCCCGAATTAAAAGTCAATGTTTTACCCACGACTAGGGACAAAACGGTCATTTTGCATCGTTCGTCCGATTTCACCCGACTAATCACCAATTAACCCCACTAATCATGATAAGTTACTAATCTAATCCCGAAATTCGGGACGAGTTGTTACAGTATGTATGAGGCTCACTTGCCAAGGGCAATGATGTGAGCATACCAGTGTTGGAGAGTCCCCTCGTGAGGTCCAATGTGTGACTCTTTTCTTGTGATAGTGAGCTCAGGCTAGCATAAAAAGTTGTTGAGGAGAATAAATGGTGGAGAGTAGCGGTGTGCTAAGTATTTAGCCTCAAGGGATTTTGAGCGGAAGGTCACTAAGTACCTTGGTAAGTTTGTAGAATGAAGGTGATGCTAACCCCATGGGGGTTGAGCCTACTCAACCAAATTTTGACAGGACCGGTCCCAAATCCCCCGGGATTAACGTGGGACATACCTGCTCCCATCTGACAAGAAGTGTCAGACCATGGATAATTCCGTCCTTAGCCCAACCGGGACTACTAGAGAGCGCCAGGATCTGGAGGAGAAGTGTGATGTCTCGGTCTCTGCTACAACCCGCATCTGTGATCAACCTGAAGGGCATTCAAAACATCAAAATTCGTGAGTGGAAAAAATAAATATTTTAATAAAAACATTTCACAAAAAGACATTTATGCCTGTGACGACCTGCATCCGTAGACAGGCGGAATACGTCAATCGGAGTCCGAATGGAAAAGTTATGGGTCTCGAAAGGCTAGGGGTATTTTGGTAATTATGCAAGGAAGGGAAAATTGGTCTTTTGCCAGTTTGATGACTCATCAGAGGAATTAACCTTAATTGGACATCTGTCCCTTACTGATTTGGAGAAGAAAGTGTTACTTAGTGACATCTGTCACCATCAAAGATGAATTAGTGGTAATTGTTGACGCCTAAAATTGAGAACAGGACAACATATGTAGATCAAGATACATGTCCATTGGTGATCAGAAAGGGGACCTGAGACATTGATAGACACACAGAGAGATTGAAACTAGAATACAGAGAGATAAAGGAAGAGGAAATTCGAAGGAATTAAGTAAAACACCCAAGAAAACCCGAGACCCAGATTTGTGAAATTCAAATTGATCAATTTTCGAATTGGAATTTATAGACCACAAACACTGAAATTGAGCTTAGATTAAGCTTCCTGAGTTCAAACCGAAGAAACCCGATTAAAAACGAAGAGAATTAATGCGGTTTTGGCTCTGAATGGACTTAGTAACAGAGAAGAAATTCGAAGTTTGAGCTGTGATGTTGGAGAGATTGAAGGATGAAATTGAAGTTGGAAATATACTTAGGAGACTCCTACGAAGCGTTTGGCTGGATTAATTGAAAGAAAACACTGAGAATCGATGGAGATTGAGGGATGAACAACACGATTATGTTCTTCATAAAGTCGAGTTTGATTCGATTGGATTGAGGTAAGTGTTTATGTAATTAAGATTACATAACCTTAATTGGATCCATAACGATGCTAATGGGCAATCTAATTGTAGAAATCAAGCAAGAATTAAGGGAGATTCAGCCGGGTCATCTCGCGGGTTGTAGGATCCGTTTAACAGTTAAACGGGTAAGGACGATGCACTGTAGCACGCTCGTGAGTTTCACGCGCAGCCACTCACGGCGGCGCGTGAGGGCGCGTGGGCTCGATTCCCGAGGTGAGGTCAACATGACTTTTATTCTATGCAATGTAACGAACATTTTAGAGTTGGTTTCGAGTCAGTCGAACACTGTTTTGATATTATTTCGAGGGTCCAAAGGCTTATGTTATGTTTTAAATTAATATTTAATTCCCCAAAAATTATGGGAAATTAATATGATGTTAACTAAGTCATTAGTGACCCTGAGTAATGATTTTGGACAGGAGTCAAGATTTCTGGAAAATGTCGGAAATTACGAAAACGTGTGCAGCTCGAAAAGCGAGCGGTTTGGACGGTGTGTGAGTGGACGTTTGTTTTATAAACCATTATGCATGCATAGTTAAATGTTTTACATAATTGATTGCATGATTTGGCTTGCAATGATGTCATGATGAATTGGCATGATTATTTGTGATTTAATGATTATTTTAATCGATCTTTCGGGCATGTTTTACAAGAAATGTGTGAATGATGTTTTGGGCGAGGCCCGGAGTCAAAAAAGTTTCTAAAAGGATATTGTGACTTAGTTGATGAGTCAATGATGATTTCTGAATTATTTTATTGTTTTAAAATGAAATTTTACGAATTTACGTGTAAATGGCATTTGGGCTTGAAACCCTGTTGGGAATGCTTTTGACTTGGTTTGAAGTCATGGATATGATTGATATGTGTTTGTGGTATGGATTGTGTTTGTGATTGTGGATACTGGATCATGTTCTAGATGGTGCAAGTGGAGTTCCTAGACGTGACTCGGATGTTGCGTGAGTGCAATTCCCGAGTATGTGGTACGTCTAGATGGTGCGTGTGCAGTTCCCAGACATGACTGATATGACTCGGATGGTGCCTGTGTACAGTTCCCGAGGTTGGCCTACGCGTGGTGCGGATGTGACTGTGTGATTGTTTGTGAACTTATGAATAGTGCAGATTGATTGTTTGATTGATTGATTGATTGTGCACTTGTGAGTAGTGCTGTTTCATGTTGATTGTGATTGCGTACTGGTATTGAGTATGGGTTTTTTGGTCTGTATGACCAGGTGATTATGTTTTTGTATGTTTGGCTTGAAAGCCGAGATTTGACACTTGTTATGTGATTTGGCTGGGAAGCCGGTGATTGTTATTCATATGTTTTTCCCTATGCATGCATGGTCTGATAAACTGGAGGGTAAATGATGTATTTTGAAATGCATTTTAAATGATATTATTTTCTTCCACTCACACCTTTTCTGTTTTGATGACCCTCTAGGTCGTGGCATGACGTTCGAGGTTGATCGAGAGGCGGAAGCATGAGCAGAAATCAGTGCAATTATCCCTAGTCTGACAAGTGCTGAGGGGTAGTTTCAACTTCAGCGGACTTGTTAGACGGGAGCAGGACCGAGAACGGTTATCATCGTCCAGTTGGGACGGGTCTTGTCAATGCCCTTCACTAAAAATCATCCATGCATTCGAAAACCATTTATCAAAACATTCACAAAAACCATTTGGGTCTTGGCCCGAAACCGTAAAGCAAGTACATGGAAACTCGTACCAAAACCAGTTTCCCTCAACCCAAATTAACATACGTGGGTCTCAGCCCAAAACCATATCCAAAATATAGAACACGGGGTCTCCGCCCTGAACCACTTTCGGTGAAATCTCATATACAAGCCATCCTCGGCATCTCAGATGAGATGCTAACTCGGGGCACACAGCCCCTAGGGAACACATCCCCGATATCTGTCACGATTCATATCTATATAAGTGTGCACACTACTCGGGGTCTCACTCCGAGTCTACCCCCATGAATTCCACATCTAGGAGGCTCTGTCCAACATCCAGAATCCACGAAGTCTGGATGACTGTCACTAGACCTAGTCCGAGACCATATCGTAACTCCCACTCTTGGAATGTGCTCCCTATAGGGATACTCATTCCGGGTAGTGGATCGTGACTCTCCAGGTCAATGTCTGGAGGAGACCAATCAATTCATAGGGAGGGTATATACATTTTCAAAATACTTTCTTTCAA
Source organism: Prinsepia uniflora (assembly GCA_032719365.1). Lineage (NCBI taxonomy): Eukaryota > Viridiplantae > Streptophyta > Magnoliopsida > Rosales > Rosaceae > Prinsepia > Prinsepia uniflora. The sequence goes on from CM064870.1 coordinate 19,746,407, forward strand.
ATCTCAAATCAACTGGGTCTTATACCCGAATCTCAATGGGATTCCTCGAATCCGATTTAAATCCCCTTTCACATGCATCGGCCTAAATCCACAGTTTAATAGGGTCTCGAACCCGAATTCTCATTTCATAAACCAAACTGGGACTCAAGCCCGGTTTCTCAATCCAACGGGGCCTCAAGCCCGATTTCACAACCAACAGGGCCTTAAGCCCGATACCACAAATCAACAGGGTCGTAAGCCCGATTTCATAATCAACGGGGCCTCAAGCCCGATATTACAGCCAACTGGGCATCAAGCTCCAATTTGTAAACCAACAGGGCCCTTGACCCGATCGTATAACTCAAATGGGCCTTCAGCCCGATTTCTCATCAAATCAAATGGACTCCAAGTCCGAGGGTTTCCAATCAAATGGTTCTTATGCCCGATTTCATATTTCCAAATCCAAAGCCATTTCGTCAAATCATCGTTGAAAACATAATACGCATAGGCACGACATAAAGCCGAAAACCTCGAAATACATGCAAATATGTCGATCCTAAGCTACCACAAACAAATGCACTCATGGAATCATAAAACGTTCATTAAAGCATATAAAACATTTATGCATGCATCGAATTCATAAAACAAGTCCACTCAAAGACCGTCCGAAATTGTGCCTCGATACAAGCGGCATACACCTCTCATGGGCCAATCACCACGACCGGGGTTCCCGAACCTGTCCAAATCGTAATATAGGGTTACTAACTACTTAAATAACCCCTCATTAAAGCCTCGTAATTTTTCGGAATTTTTAACTATTTTTTAAAGTAGATCCTAAACCTTCAGACGTCCTGAACTATATCGAAACGATGTCTGATCGATACGAAACCAGTCCCAAAATATTTGTTACATCAAATAAATGATTTCATATGTTGGTACCACCCCCAACAGATGGCCCACGCGCCCACACGGGCCGACCTAAGGGGATGCACATTGGAGCCACGTGCCAAGCACTGTGCATCTTCTTCCTTCGGCAGACCGGATCCGAACCGGTTCGCCTGCAATCCGGTTCGGTCTGACCGGCGTGACCGATCTAGCCTTCTATCTCCCTCATTTTTGGTCTGTTTTCCTTCATTTCGATTCATTCTTCCTATTTCAATCGTAGAAATATATTTGTTCAATTAAAACCATGAAAAACCTACAAAATTCTAATGGTTTGATTTTCTTCCCACACGGTTCAATTTCCAGTTTTTCCCCAGGGCTTCCTCAGCCAATAACCACCACCAAAACCTTCCTAAAACCTCCCTAGCAACCCATTAAACCCATCCTAATATGCTAAAACCGTCCCTAACGTCAAAAATCAAAAATAAAAAAGAAATGGGTATAATCGGGCTTACCGTGCTCTATTTGCCTCCGCCGTCCACGGTGGCGCTGGTCCTGGCCAGCCACCATCACCCTCACGGCCTCACTTCACTCTCTTGGCCTCAAACATGATCAAGCGGGGGAAGGGTTTAGATTGGGTCGAATGGATTTGCTCGGGTTTGCTGGGAATGGACAATGATCGAACAAAAGGGAAGGATATGCATGAATTTGTTTGAGTGTGCAATGGATGAGTGAAACTTGTCACTCATCCATTGGGCCAGGGACAAATATCTGGGGCCCACTGGATGACAAAAGTCTCACGTCTCGTAAAACGTGCAATAGTTTGTTCGAACTTCCATAAACCGTAACTTTTTCGTCGAACGTCTGAATTCGACATGTCGTCTTCCTACAGATTCGTATTGACGCGATCTACGTAACGATCCTCGACCCTCGGCCATCGGACCTCTCGGGTCAAAAGTCCATAAACCGTAACTTTTTCGTCGAACGTCTGAATTCGACATGTCGTCTTCCTACAGATTCGTATTGACGTGATCTACGTAACGACCCTCGACCCTCGGCCATCGGACCTCTCGGGTCAAAAGTCAACTTTTCGCCCTCGTCTAGTGGTAAAATCGTAATTTTGCCCTAAATGTTCGTTAATTCTCATTTAATCCCCAATTAGCCTCGCTAATCCATCATTAACCCCTAATTAATCCTTAAAAATAGGGACGGGTCGTTACAAATTTTTTGAGGGAAGAACGAGAGCCCCTTAGTCCCCCATTACTGAATTGCGATAGGTTCTTCGTGGGAAGTGGATATGGTAGGCTCTTCGCAGGAAGAGTACCTGATAGAGAGGTGTGTATACCGAGTGTCTCGATATGTGCCTAATGAGACTGTATCCTTGATAAAGTGTCGCCATTGGACACCTCAGTAGTAGGTGTTGATTAAGATGGTCGGAAGACTGTCGATTCAGCTAGAAGGCAGATTACTGATTGAGCGGGTGGGAAAATTACCAATTGAGCTGGAGGGTAGATTTCCAATTAAGATAATATATTGTAGACTCTTAGGGGGAAGAGTGCTCTTTGGAAGAAGATGAGATGATTTCCATCATATTCTGATCGACAATAGTGACTCATGGAGAACAGTAGTCTATGGTTGCTTCATTTTGAGATTTTGAAAAAATAAAGGGTTGTTTTTTTCGTGGCAAGAACAAGTCGATTTCCAATCTCCCTACCATTTCAAGAGTACCATATGTGCTCCGCTAGAATTCTGGATGAGGAAGTAGATTTGTAGTCCAATAGTGACTTGTTTCATTTTGGAAGGGACCACGAAGTTGAGCAGCCTACTCAATAGGAATGACCTATAGATAGATTGCCTGATTAAGTGGTCCAAAGAAGATTGCTTAATTGAGTAGGATAGATCACCTTATGTAACGACTCGTCCCTGATTTTAGGGATTAATTAAGAACTAATGACGGATTAGTGAGGCTAATCATGGATTAACCGAGGATTAACGGACGTTCAGGGCGAAATTACGATTTTGCCCCTGAACGAGGGCAAAATGTTAACTTTTGACCCAGGAGGATCGATGACCGTGACGTACATTGGGACGTCACGAGTCCGTAGACAGGCAGTACGTCGAAATCGAACATTCGACAGGGAAGTTACTGTTCACAGAAGCTTTGAGGCAGTATTTATGGTGGCACATTTTACGAGGTAAAAGTTAAGTTTTGTCCTGAGTGGGGTCCAGATATTTCCCCAGGCCCAATGGATGAGTGACAAGTGTCACCCATCCATTGCTTCCCTTACACAGATACCTGCACCCATTCCCTCTCTGTTTCATTCGATCGACCATCCAAACCCAGTGAACCCCAAACCCTTTCCTATTTGAATCCATGTGAAGCCAAGTGAGGTTGAGGATGAGTGGGAGGATGTGGTGACAGTGGCAGGACGGCGGAGGAACCGCGGGAAATAGGTGAAAACCGAACCCCATTTTCTTTTTAAACTTCAAATGTGTGTTTTGGACATTAGGGGGGTTGTCTAGGGATTAAAGGATGGTTGTGGGGTTGTACGAGTCGTGGGGACTAGGAAACGGGGGCTGAGGAAGGCTAAGCAGCCCAGAAATGCGGCTGGGAGATTTTCGGCCGCCCACCGAATTTGGTTTCTGACCAAGTTAACCCAAATCGAACCTCCAAATATGTTTTTAGGGACCTTAGGAACTAAATGGAACCCTTAGGACTGAGTTTTGGCCCTTAGTTGTGCCCAGAACATAGAATGGAGGTTTCGGTTCAAAATGGTTTTCTGAACCAATGGGTTTTAGGATTGTTTTCTTGGATTTAAGCACATAGATAGGTAGGAATTAAAAAAAGGAAGAGATTGGAATTCGAAGGGGTGAAATCGAACCAAAAATGAGAAAGGAATGAGACTGGACAGGTTCCGCCGGTCTGGTCGGACCGAAAACCAGCAGACCGGTACGGACGCAGTCTGACGAAGCTTGTTGGTGACACTGTGCAGGGCGCGTGAAGCCCATGCGTAGGGCCTTTTGGACGGCGCGTGGGGAGGATTTTTGGGAAGTGCCCAACATGTAATTTCATCTTTTCGATCTAACGAACATTTTGGGACAAGTTTCGTGTTGATCGGACATCGTTTCGATATAGTTCGGGATGTCCAAAGGTTTAGGATCGAATGGCAATAAATTGTCAAGCTAAATAAGCAAGTAGAAAGGCTTATCTGCGTGGGTGATCAGTTAATGCTTGGTGATATGGGCTCTAGCGGAAGAGTGGAGAAGGGAAGATCGCTGAGACATGGATTTTAGCCTTGGGAGACATGTTGGTTCTATTTCTGTTGTGATTTCCATGGGGAGTGTGGGTGACCTCACCATCATCTTGCTCGGCATAAATTTCAATATGCAGGTAGATGGAGTAGAGTTATGTGAGCTACTGAGAGAACATATTCAGAATTCCCACGGAGGGCACCAAAATGTTTGATCTGAAATTAAACCTAACGTAATGAGACCCGTTGGGGGATCTAGGACTCGAAAAGGGGAGTTTGGACCTGCTGGGGGTGCTGATTGGAATCCTACTAAGCCTACAAAGTGACTTGTAAGGGCATAAAGGTGATCCGAAACTGGATCTAAGAACACATGATGTACGTGGTTCACCTAAAATAAGTTACATCTATGGTGGTATACTCATCTCATTATCCATTGTTGACACCATATCTGACCAGACCTACTGGGCCATATACTTAAAGCCCAGACTCCATTCAAGGCCCCAAACTACTGTACTTACAACAGCCCTAACACCGGGCCCAATGCGGGATGCCATGTGGAAGCGTATCCACCCTCGATCTACATAACACGTGTCAGCACGTAAATCGAGGAGCATTTTGTCCCACATCGGAACTTTGGAAATTGAACATCTTGCCTACCCATACATAAGAGGTACACATTTCCCAATAAAGGGAACTAAGATTTACTATTCACTATTACTCTACCAAACTTACCATTTACTATTTTCTCTTACGAACAAAGTAATTGACTTGATCGTCGGAGAGCCTTAGGCTGGCACCACACGGGTGCCCGTACTAACGGAAACGTGCAATCCACTTGAGTTGACAGGTCACAAGAGGGACACGCGTCATTTGGAGATTGGGCAATGAGTAATCGACAGTTGGAACACTTAACGCTTCAACAGTTTGGCGCCGTCTGTGGGAAGTCTGACTAAGGTTGCCCACGCTCAACCAGACCGAGTTACGACTCATCCACCCATTACACCGAGAGACAAGTCGTCGACACTGAACATGCAGGGCGAGCACGATGTCGATGAGATCACACCCGGACAAGGCCACAAAACAATGAGAGACCCCTCTCGTAACTTTTTACAGATAATTGAGAGACTCCAGAGCGACATGGCTGAGGTAAAAACCAAGGGTACCCAAGCCGAGTCGAGATGTCAGGCACTCGACGATCGGTACACTGTGGCCGAACAGCTACGGGTCGCACAGGCAGAACTCGCCACCCACCGAGCTCGCGTCGGTAAGGCAGAGGCCGACAAGGTAGTAGCCGAGTGCGCCGAGCGTGCTGAAAAGAATTGTCGGCTGGCGGGAAAAGAGAAAGAGCACACGGCCGCCGAGCCACATAAGGGTAGGCAGGCGGACGCCGAGCCAAGCAAGAGACAGGCTCGGATGTTGATCATCTCCGGCAGCCAGCCCGGTGACACCAGGATCTACCGGGACGCCCGCGACGCCCTCGGGGAGGGAAGGGGCGGAACTGGTCGGTCAATGAACAACAGTCACGCCGACCCGATCCTCGGCCGAAAGTGGGAAAGGGAACTCACCACCGAGGACACATAACTGCTTGGTAGTCCCGTCCAAGTGTCAGCCGCAGGACTTTCTCAACGGGAGACCCCATCCCCGTCACCGACTCGTCCCTGGAGGCCAAGAGCACAGCCAAGTTCGCTGGGCATCCAAGCCACAAGGCCGACCGCTCGCACCGAGAAGGGAAAACATCAGGCCCTCTCGCGATGACACCGAGCGATCAACCCCTCTGGGCCTTCCGACCCTTCAACGCCCTGAACCAAGCCGCCGAATGAGCACCGAGCGGTCAGGGCAGGACGGACGACATAATGTTAGGTATCAAGAACCGCCCCGCTCGCAAGACACCGAGAGGTCAAGGACGGTCGGTCAAAAGGGAAGCGGCTACCTAAACATACCCAAACCAGGGTACACCGAACGGTCAAGGCAAGTCGGTCGTGGAAGAATTGACTCCCAGAGCCCGCCGAGCAGAGTAGGCGCGGACCGGTCATACAGGATCGACAGCGGCCAGGCACCCAAGGATAAGCACCAATCCAAGACCGACTCGCTCGTCCAGCACCTCGTGGACCGAGTCTAGACATTCGAAACCGGGACGGCTCGGGTAGCAAGACCAGCCTGGTCAAAAACCAGCCCGGGCCCTTTCACAGAAAGAATCAACCGGTTCAGTATCGATCACGAGATAAAACCCCTGAAAATCCCCCTTTACACCAGAAAGGACGACCCTTGGAATCATCTGAACAATTTCTACTCGGCCATCGCCCTTAAAAACCTCGCGGACGAAGAACAGTGCGTCATCTTCAGTTTTATATTGGCCGAGGCAGCGATCAATTGGTTCTACAAGTTGGAATCCGGGTCTATCAACTCTTTCGAACAGCTAACCTCCACCTTCATGAACAAGTTCATGATACAGACTGACCGTCTATCCTCGGCCGAGGACGTTTTCCAGCTTAAACAGGGTGAACACAAATACTCCCGAATACTCCCGATGCGCGGAGACGGAAGATCGGGCAGCTTTTACGGCCTTCAAGGGTGGCCTCCGAGACTCCCCTTTCAGATACGTAGCTCACACCCAAGGTTGGACCACATACAATGAAATTATGAAACAGGCGGCGGTCCACGCCGAGGCTAAATCACTGAGCCAAAAGTCCAACGTGGCCAATGTTTACCAACCCCCACGAGCCGACTCGGTAAAAACATATATACCGAGCGTCTCTAATCAACAAGGCTCCGAACAGCGCCCTCAAGAGCAGAAGCAACAGAGCTATGGGGGAAAACGGAAATACTACCCCCATAGCAACAACCTGTACAGCCCTGGAAAGAAGGGTAAGAACCCGAATCACCAGGAAAGACAGCAGGGGGAGCGGTCAAACAACGGGGAAAAGCGAGTTCCTTGGTCCAAATACGAGACCTACACCATCCTCAACACTCCCTATGAGAACGTCCTCCTCAACGTGGAGCATATGATCCCGAAGTTTACTTGGGCACCGGCAAAGGGCAAACTTGGAAAAGACACAGGCATTTACTGCCAATACCATAAGTACAATGGCCATAGCATTGACCAATGCATTGCATTCCGGGATCTGGTTGAAGCTCTGGCCCGAGATGGGAAGATCAACCAATTTCTCCAGCACGCACCACCCCCACCTCGCAACCCACAGATCAACATGATATCCGGAGGGCCATCCATTTCTTGCCCGCTCACTTCCAACCGGGCGAAGAAGAACTTTCTACGGGCCACCAAATAGAATCACCAGCTCTTCAGCATCAAGGAGGGAAGAGCCAAGAAGGCAAACCGACTCGGATGGGAACCCATCACGTTTTCAGAAAAGGAGGAGCGCGAGATCGTCTATCCTCACGACGACCCCATTGTCGTTATGGCTGAGATATCCAATTTCGACGTACAGCGGGTGATGATCGACACTGGAAGCTCGGTCAACATCCTTTTCATGCGAGCTTTCAAGCAATTGGGCATCCCAGAAGCAAGTCTGGACCGCTCACCTACGCTGCTCTTCGGTTTCACTAGGGACTCCATCGTCCCACATGGAACGGTCACCCTCCCCTTCTCCCTTAGAACACATCCACGGAGGGCAACCGTGCTAGCACCCTTCTTAGTGGTGGACTGCCTCGCGGCCTACAACGCCATACTCGGGCGGGGAATACTTACCAAATAAAGGCAGTCGTCTCCACCCACCTACTGCTAGTATAATTCCCAACCCCTATGGGGATTGGTCAAGTCAAAGGAGACCAAATGGCTGCAAGAGCGTGCAACCCTGTCAACCCTCAGGACGCACAGAGAATACAGGAGGGGCCAATTGAAGATCCTCGGGACCATTCAGCAAAACCACACCCACAGCCTATTGAGGAGGTTGAAGAGATATAACTCTCCCACGCCTTTGCGGACCGAAAGGTAAAGATTGGGACAACTCTTTCGGCCAACCTGCGCTCACAGCTGATTCGTTTCTTAAAAACAACTCTGAGGTGTTCACCTGGTCTTACGCCGACATGCCCGTCTCCACCGACGTTATCTGTCACTGACTCAGTATCGATCCTGCCTACAAGCCTGTCGAACAGAAACGTTGCCTCTACGATGCGGAAAGGATCGAGGCTATGAAGGTAGAAATCGTCAAACTCAGCACCATTCATTTTGTCCGGAAGGCAGTCTATGCTGCCTGGGTAGCCAACGTTGTACTCGTCAAGAAACCCTCGGGGGCCTGGCGAATGTGTATTGATTTCACTGACCTGAACAAGGCTTGCCCCAAGGACAGTTTTCCTCTGCCAAAGATAGACCAACTGGTCGATGCCACGGCAGGACATGAATTCCTCAGTTTCATGGATGCATACTCAGGCTACAACCAAATCTTTATGCATCCGGCAGATCAGATCCACACAACTTTCCGCACAGATCAGGGGTTATATTGCTACAATGTCATGCCTTTCGGCCTCAAGAACGTCGGGGCCACTTACCAGCGCCTGGTAAATTTCATGTTCGCCGACCAGATTGGGAAAACAATGAAGGTTTACGTTGACGACATGCTCGTTAAGAGTAAATTAGCTGACTTGCATATCCCCAATCTCTCGCAAATGTTTGACGTCCTCAAACGATACCGGATGAGGTTGAACCCGGCCAAATGCGTCTTCGGAGTCGGCTCATGGAAATTCCTGGGCTTCATGATTAGTCAGAGAGGTATCGAGGCCAATCCGGAAAAAATCAAGGCCCTAGTCGATTTGGAGCCTCCGCGAACCCAGAAGGAAGTGCAAAGCCTAACCGGCCGGGTCACAGCCCTTACACGCTTCATCTCCAAAGCCACCGACAAGTGCATACCCTTCTTCAAAGCCCTAAAGAGTAGGTCCAAACACATTACTTGGATGGAGGAGTGCACCAAGGCTTTCACTGAACTCAAGGAATACATGGGCAGAGCACCGTTATTGGCGAGACCCGACATCGGGGAAACCCTTTACATGTACCTATCTGTCTCCGCTTCTGCTACAAGTTCAATTTTGGTTAAGCGTAAGGACGGTGCTGAGCACCCGGTGTATTACGTCAGCAAGGCTTTGCAGGAGGCCGAGACAAGGTACTCTGACCTAGAGAAGCTCGCTTTCACCCTCATCATGTCTGCCTGAAAGCTCAGGCCATACTTCCAAGCTCATTCTATCATTGTCCTGACCGACAGACCACTCCGTCAGGTACTCCAGAAACCCGAAACATCGGGATGACTGCTCAAATGGGCGATCGAACTCAGCGAATTTGACATCGCTTTCACCCCCGCACCACTGAGAAAAGGCAGGCCATGGTAGACTTTATTTCTGAGTTCTCCTACGTTCCAGCAACGGCCACACATAAGGTCCCACCATCTGCCCCTCCGTCCATAACACATACTTTGGATGAGGGGAACCCCCAAAAAATCGACCCTGCTCGGCCAACTTGGCTCCTATATGTCGACGGGTTAGCTTGCCACAATGGGTCCGGAGCCGGCCTTGTCCTCACCACACCAGACAAGGTCCGACTGGAATACGCCCTTCGTTTCCAATTCAAGGCCTCCAACAATGCCGTAGAGTATGAGGCCCTCCTCGCAGGACTTCGCCTCGCCAAGACCATGGAGGCAGAACAAGTCAAGATCTTCAGCGATTCACAGCTTATCGTCAACCAGATCAACAACGAGTATGAGGCTAAAGACTTTTCCATGGCAGCATACAGAGCTTTGGCAAAGTCTCTTCTCTGTGGTTTCCACAGTTATACCATCACTCGGATTCCACGCTCCGAAAATAGCCACGCTGATGTTCTAGTCCGGCTTGCATCCTCCCTCGATAAGAGACAGAGTTGAAATGTACTGGTCGAGATTCTTGATCAACTCAGCACACAGGGCCCGGTGGTCTGTTCAATCAACACTAACGGCACATGGATGACCCCGCTACTGGGCTTCCTCACAAACGGAACTCTCCCTTCCGACAAGATTGAGACCAACAAGGTCCGGAGACAGGCCGCCCAATATACACTCATCAACGATCAACTCTACAAACGCGGCTTCACTTTGGCCCTCCCAAAATGCCTCGTCCCGGAGGCAGGCAGAGCCATTCTCAAAGAAATACATGCCGGTATTTGCGGGAATCATTCTGGCCCGCGGTCATTAGCCCATAAAGCCTTCCAACAGGGTTTCTATTGGCCAACCATGCACGGGGATGCGGCCGAGCTGACCAAACGGTGTGATAAATGTCAACGGTTTGCCCTTCTCTTCCATTTACCTCCAGAAAACCTCACACCCATGGCCACCCCTTGGCTCTTCTCACAGTGGGGACTTGACTTAATCGGGAAAATTCCAGCAGGGAAGGGCAAGACAGAGTATGCAGTGGTAACAGTGGACTACTTCACAAAGTGGGTAGAGGCAAAGGCTTTGGCTTCCATCACCACGGCCCAGATTGAAACGTTCGTCTTCCAGAACATCATCTGCCGTTTCAGTCTCCCCCACACAATTGTCACGGACAACGGGAAGCAATTTGACAACGCACCCTTCCGTGCCTTTTGTGACAGACACAACATCCGTCTTTGCTTCGCCTCACCAGCTCACCCTCAGTCCAATGGACAGGTAGAGGCCATCAACAAAATCCTCAAGCACACGCTGAAAACGCAGCTGGCTGAGGCCAAGGGCAAGTGGTTAGAAATCCTCCCCAACGCATTCTGGTCATATCGGACTTCATACCGCACATCAACAAATGAAACCCCCTTCTCACTGACCTTCAGAACCGAAGCGGTCATCCCTGCGGAACTGAATGAAACCTCTTACCAAGTGTCGACCTATGAACCCGAACAAAACAACCATCAGCTTGCACTCAGTCTAGACCTTATTGAGGAGCACAGGGAATGGGCTAACCTCAGAAACATTGCCTGCAAACATCGGCTCTGCAATTACCATAATGCCAGAGTCAAACACTGGGGCTTTCAAGAAGGAGACTGGGTCCTTCGGAAAGTCAGCCTCGCCACCAAGGACAGCTCAGCCGGAACTCTCGGCCCAAAGTGGGAAGGTCCATACCGGGTTACAAGAGTCTTCCGGCCCAGCACTTATGAATTGGAAGACCCAAGTGGGCGAAAACTGGGCCACCCATGGAATGTCGACCACCTGAAGAAGTACTTCATTTAAACATTGTATTTTTTCTTCATCTTACAACTTGCGGTAATTTTCCGATTACGGCGCCCTTTATTTATGAATTCTTCCATTTACCCAGCATTTGTAACCTAAACCACTTTGGCTCAAACACACGAGTCGGGGTTCAGTCTTACTCGGCCTACACCACAACACTTGCTATTTTGACTCGCATATATGAGTCGGTGTACAGCCTTACTGGCTTACACCAACACTTTGATTCAACCATACGAGTTGGGTTCGGTCTTACTCGGCCTACACCCCAACACTTGCTATTTTGACTCGAACTTTCAAGTGGGTGTACGGCCTTACTCGGCTTGCGCTAACCTTTTGACTCAACACACGAGTCGGGGTTCGGTCTTACTCGGCCTACACCCCAATACTTGCTATTTTGACTCGCACATATGAGTCGGTGTACAGCCTTACTCGGCTTACACCAACACTTTGACTCAAACATACGAGTCAGGGTTCGGTCTTACTCGGCCTACACCCCAACACTTGCTATTTTGATCCAAACTTTCGAGTCGATGTACGACCTTACTCGACTTGCTCTAACATTTTGACTCAACACACGAGTCCGGGTTCAGTCTTACTCGGCCTACACCTCAACACTTTCTATTTTGACTCAACCTAACGAGTCGGTGTATAACCCTACTCGGCTTGCACCAATACTTAGACTCTACACCCCTACTCGGCTTGCACCAATACTTAGACTCAAACTATCGAGTCGGTGTACGGACTCGGCTTGCACTCACATTTTGACTCAAACACACGCGTCGGGGTTCGGTCTTACTCGGCTTACACCCCAACACTTGGTTTTTTTTTTACTCAAACAGACAACTCGGAAGGATAACTCGGTATACAATTTGTGTTCGCAGAAAGTCCAATTTCATTCAAAATGTGCAGACCTATTATGCTCGGCCTGCACGCGCTTTACAACCTTCCAAAGAAAAAAGAAACAGAAAAAAAAAAACATTAAACCCTATCCTACATTAGCTCCTCCCTTGGCTCCTTCTCGGCCTGCTCTACATCGACCACCAGCTCTGTCTCTTTTGGGGCGTTCACTTGCTCGGCTTCTTGCTGGGGACTCGACTAGGCAACCTCCTCCTCTTCCTCCCCCGACTCGTCCTCGAACATGTCAGCAGTGATATCATGGATGAGCTAGGGGGTCTTCACGGCCAGCCCAGGGTTGTGCCGAAACAAGTTTCGGAAGAACTCCTGCTTGCAGTTGGCGGCATACTCGTTCTTCAGCTTGTCCAGCTCTTTGGACGCCTTGAACTCAGCCACAGCAGCCTTCCTCGCCTCCTCCAGCTCGGCCTCCCTCGCCGACTTCACCCGGAAGAGCTCCTTCTAGTGCCGGAGTCGGTCTTTCTATTTGGCCTCAACCTCGGCCTTCATCTGATCTCTGGACGCCAGGGCCTCCTGAGTCTTCCACCTCTCGGCTTCCAACTTCCGGTTGAGGTCGGCCGCTTCCTTCATGGCCCTCTCTGCCTCCTACAGCTTCGGAGTGAGTTCCTCCTGTTTTTTCTTCAGTCGGTTCTTCTCCCGCCGAGCACCAGCCACCCTCCTCTGGGCATTCCCAAACTGGCAGTAGACTTCACCGAGGGCCTGCACAAAACAAAGCTTAGTAAGGCACTCGGCCTACGACAACACACTTACAAAATAAACAACAAGACAACAATTTCTTACATTGCTGAGCAGCAATAGAGCCTTCTCCATCTTTTGCTTGGTCGACCGGCACTGCACCTCGGCCAGCTCGTCTAAGGGAGTAGAGGCCCCCTGGAAGACTCCGTTGAGCAACGGCACCATCTGCCTCGGAGAGCAGAGGGTGGCCTCGACACTGGACCCCTCACCGATCGCTTCCCCCTCGGTGAACACGCCCAGGTTCACGTCCCCCCCCCCCCCCCCCCCCTCATCTGGAGCATCTCCATTATCCTCACGTCTAACCGAGGGGGGACGGTGGAGGTTTGAACTCTGGGACCGTCATCGTCCTCTTGCAGCCAATTGCCTCCTGTGCCAACAGGATCGTCTTGGCCTCTTTTCTCACCTTCGTCAGCCTTGGGTCCGGGGAGAGCACTCGGTCTCCCTCAGTTGTGCTCTGCTTCCTCTTAGGCGACCGGAGGGGCGGACTGGGTGGTCTCGGCTTGGAAGATTAGCCCTGTTGTGCTCGGCCGGATCGCTCTGGTTGGCCTTTGTCGGCTCGCTCTTTTTTCCTTCGAAAGAGGAGCTCCAGACGCTCGGCAGCCTTTGACAGTGAGACAGATTCCCCAGAGCCCTTGTCGGCCTTCATTCTCAGCTGCTCACAGTCTTTGTATATTCGGCTCCCGAGATGATACGGAACTGCAACACCAAGCACCCGGTCAGTCCCGAAAAACAAAAAAAACACAGCAACATACACACTTACCCTCGTCGGTGTCGATGAGGCCGACTTTGTACTGGAACCCAGGCAGCTGAAGGATCCGTCGGTTCCGATTCAGCTCGTCCAAGATCTCCCTTACTCGGTGGACGACTTCCTTCTCCGCCGGGGAGATTTCTTTTTCTGGGAACAACCCTGCACACCGAGAAGTGGTCAGCCAACATAGCCATACTTGGGCATATACCAACTATAAATAATTACATCAAAATGGGCGGCCTATGCTACAACTATCCACCTTTGGTCTGAAACTTGGACGGTATTGGTGGTTCGTCGGTGTCCCCTTCCCAGTTCCCACCGACCAGGCAGAACTTTGTCTTGTACGACATTTGGGAGGTCGGTATGTCCAGGTTGAAGTCCCCCTGTTTGCTCTTCTTGCGATGACGGACGAAGACCCACCCGGTACTCTGCTGTTGGAACCCAAACTCGTACAGGTACATGAGTTGGGCGTAGGTCGGCTCCAGTTGCTCGGCCCACCTGAAGGCCGTGTAGAGGGAGCAGAGCACAATCCACACGTTGGGATTGAGCTGACCGAGTGCCACTCCCATCTTCTTCACCATCTTCCGCAGCCAGGGATGCAGGGGCAGCCTTACCCCATGGTGCATCAGCTCGATATAGAACAACGCCATACCGGTCGGGGGGTTACTCGGTCTTTCCTCTCTTATGGGCAGCCTTGTCGTCACCGAGTCGGGAACGCCAAACTCGATCCTCATCTTCATAAGGCCCTTCTCGGTCTCCTTGTTGACCATTTCGTCCACAGTGAAGGCCGCACGTTCAATCTAAACGGCCTCCGGGACCGACTCATTCCCGGTCGGTTTCACTTTATTCAGCCAAACTGCGCCCTTATCTTATCTGTGGGTCAGCTTCAATGCTCGGTGAACTCCAACTTTGACTATCATCTAGGTGTCCACCAAGAGGTTACTACCACCCGACCTACTGGTTAGCTCAACCCCTTCACAAGCCTCCGTTATCCTACCGGACGACTCGGCTGTACTATGCACCGACTATGCCCTACTTTGTGTATTGGCCGAGTAGGCCTCATCCTCACTCCCTGAGATGGGAATGAGAACCTGCACACTGCTACCTGACGACTCACTACCCTGTGAGTCGTAGCACCTACCCTCGGATATCGAGTCACTATCGACCGACATCTACAAAACAAAAAAGAGAGAAACAGAACTCAAAAGACCTACTCGTTCCTATGACGATCTGACCACAACCTTCACCAAGTTCATGACCAGTTCTTCACAACCTCCTACTTAAATCGAAAACCTAGACTTGAAAGAATGCTTACCATGTTTTTAAGTGGAGGATCGTCGGTCGGAAATCGCAACCACCGTACACACCACCGTCGAGAGCTCGTCGGAAATTGCCTTCCTTGTTCGACAGAGTTTCCCCACTTTTCTCAAAAACACAAGTGAGGAAATCAGTGAAGATCTCCTCATATTTATAGCAATTGGTGCACGAATTACGAGGCGTCACCCCTTTCAGTGACAGACACGTGTTGCAACCACTCATTCTAACCGAACACGTGTCAACCATCTGTCCGAGGCAACCCAACCGTCTTCCCTCACCTCGACACCGAATTTTGTACACCACTCGGTGCCCTGGAATGCCCTACAGATGTTGGCCCTCTCCACCAACTCATGTACACCTCTCAGTGCTCTCAACCCCCTTGCAGACGATGGCCCTCGCTACCGACCCACATACACCGCTCGGTATCAGCACTTCCAATCCAGTTTTTGGTCCTCATCACCGACCATGGCATCACCACCGACTGCATGGACACATACATGACTGATTGAAACACTGGTTCATCGAGTTGCATCCCTTCCATACCGACCATTAGCCACTTCCTCTCAGTGACCGAGTATGTCTCGGCGGACTCTCCCACCAGGGGACTCGTGGGACTACCGGTATACTTCCCACCAGGGTCTGGGAGAATGAAACAAGTCCCCGACCGAGAAATTCCACATCAGTCAACGACTTAGGGGACTTCTGTTGACACCATATCTGACCAGATCCATTGGGCCGTATACTTAAAGCCCAGACTCCGTTCAAGGCCCCAAACTACCGTACTTACAACAGCCTTAACACCAGGCCCAATGCAGGATGCCACGTGGAAGCATATCCACTCTCGATCTACGTAACACGTGGCAGCACATAAATCGAGGAGCGTTTTGTCCCACATTGGAACTTTGGAAATTGAACATCTTGCCTACCCATACATAAGGGGTACACATTTCCCAATAAAGGGAACTAAGATTTACTATTCACTATTACTCTACCAAACTTACCATTTACTATTTCCTCTTACGAACAAAGTAACTGACTTGATTGTCGGTGAGCCTTAGGCTGGCACCACACCGGTGCCCGTACTAACGAAAACCCACGATCCACTTGAGTTGACAGGTCACAAGAGGGACAAGCGTCATTTGGAGATTGGGCAACGAGTAATCGACAGTTGGAACACTTAACGCTTCAACATCCATAATAGTGTTTATTATATGATACATTAGGTATTGAGCCATGACAATATTGAAGAGTCGTTTAGAGGAAGAATGAGATTGCAGAGAGATGTGAGAGCTCACTCTAGAGAGAGTGGAGAGCCTGCCCAAATAAGGGAGGATGACTCCCTATTTATAGGAATTTCCTAGGTTAGGTCTTATGCCACATGGGTGGGCTTTAGACATTGGTCTTCCTTCATAATCAAGGTAATGGTCTAGGACTTGCTCCAAGTGGGCTTGCATGCTATGATGGGACTTGACAATGGGCTGAGTCTAGTTTGAGTGATCTTCTGGGTCTGATCATGGTCGGTCGATATGGTATTAACAGTTCATAAGCTCGTCGAGTCAAAACTAATTACCATGGAATCCTCAGAAGATGGGTTTTCATGGCCTTCACACACACACACACACACATATATATATATATATATATATATATATATATATATATATATATATATATATATATATATATGTCCTAGTGTAGTTTTTCTGACACTACAAATTCCTACTCCACCTTCTCTACCTCCATGATCAAAATCTTTGGTGGCATGAGTAAAGTCTTTCTCTTCAATAAATGGGCTCAGGTGCCTCCTTGTTTGGGATACATGTTCAATACCCCAGTCATCATTCTCTCTACTTTAATTTATTCTTATTTTTTTACTCTAATTTTTTAAAATTTTGTTTTTTCCCCCCTCAATTTGAGTAAATTTTGCGCCTCTAGATGCATTTGGCATGATTGCGTTTGAGCTTAAATAAGAGTTTCGGTTAAAATCGTTAATATCGTAAAATTTAGATGAAATATCAATACATCTTAAAAATTGGGGAAGATTTTTTGTCACCCCCACCATCCCTCCTCCCATTTTATGTAGAGACACCAAAAGACAAATATATCCATGGTAATATTACAAATATTGTGGATATAGTCATCCATAAATATACGTACAATTCCAGAAAGGGTCCAATTTTGCTCACCACCACTCTTACAAATCGTCATGTGCCCTTCAAGTTAACTATGATTAACAATTTCAATTAATATATAAATTTTTGAATACATACGATAACAAAAAAATATTTTTTATCCATGCTTGTGTTGAATAAACATTCCAACCAAATTTTCTTCAAATATTCCAACCGAAATATAAAAAACATAACAATATTAGAAATGAAATCAACAAAATACAGTAACATTTGAGGTCTTTAAAATAAACAAAATACAGCAACAATTACCAAATTTGCTTCAAACATTTTAACCAAAATATAAAAAAAAATACAACATTATAAATGAAACTAATAATACACAACAACTGTGGTGTTATATATGTAAGGGCATATGGTAGATTTACAATATTAATAAAAATAATATATTTTTTTTTACGGTCTGGTTCGGATTTAAAATTTTTCTAAAATAAAAATCCAAAACCAAATTGGTACTAATTGAGGAGCTTTGATTCTTAAACTGTTTGACTTTTATCTGGTCAAAATAAAATTATTGGATAAAAAGCGATTTGGAGCTGTTCGATTAATGACTTCAAAGGATTTATGGTCATCCCTAAAGTATTCAATTTAATATCCATCAAATAAAAATTAATCTTTACGTGTTTAATTAATGTTATTTAGACATTTTAAATTGACCATATTTAGCGAATACACTTTATTTGTTTTTAAATTAACTGGAAATAAATCCCATTACAAATTTGGTGAGGACTTAAACCAAGCATTAAAGTAAATACGAAGTAACACTCAATACTTAATGATAACATATGAAATTTAAAACTTTTTTTGTGTAGATATAATATTGATAAATAGGGATCGTTCTGGACCGGAGAAATTATTAAACATTTTAAATGGTTAGTGAAAAAGAATAAAAGAATATCAAAGAATTAAAAAATAAAACAATAAAACGATTTGGGGGATTTTGGAAAGAGTTGTAGCCAAAACTACATTTTAACAAACTAAGAATTGAAATGCGACTGCTCATGATAACTAGAACTTATAAACTATAGATTAGTTTCATAGACAAAACCAATATTTTTACGTAAGTAAATCCAAATTATCAATCACATTATTTAAACTACTCCTACTTTAACCTTTGTACAATGAACTTTCTTCAAACACATATCTTGCCAACACTCTAGCATTTGCATATATTGAACCAATCACAAAATCCTACCTTCATCATCTCAATTATATGCATACTTTTTTCAATACTATAAATGCACCGAACAACGGATAAATACTTACAATATGATTCACCTTATGGTTTTGATTGAATGCGTGTCAAACATTAATTCTCTTCATTTCTATTCTAAGTGCACCGAACAACGAATAAACAGTTGAATTGAAATTTAATCACTAAAACGTGTGAAGTAAACGAAATTCGAAGAATAAAACACATGGAGATTGTATTCACATATACAAATGTTAGAAAGAAAATATCAACATAGATATTGAATAATAAATAAAACCAAAAACAAAAACAAAAGTTTAAGTAGAGAGAGCAAAGGTTATTCACGAGGATCACTGAACAGCGGCAGGAACCTCAGGAAGATGGAAACAATGGATTGTTATTCACAAGGATCATCGAACAGCATCAAGAACTTTGCGAATATGGAGGAAGAAACACGAGGGATTCGGACTTAAAACTTTCGAATTGCATCGGAATTACCTAGCTAAGGTTTTCCTTTAGTAAATCTTAAAAATGTGCCAAAAGAAGTCCTTTAATAATGAGAATGGCTCCCTATTTATAGAGAGTGTGCCACTAAAAAGTTGGAAAATAAAAACTAAAACAATAAAATAATTATTAATGAAAGAGTGAAAAATGCCGAATTTTCGGTGGGAAGGGGCTGAAAAACCTGCCCCAATGGGGCAGGTTTGATGCATAATAGAGTAGGGGATGGTTTCAGTATGGAGCTGCTGAATTGGGTAGTGGGTTTCGATGTGTCAGGTGCTCAAGAGGTGTATGGCATGGGTTCGGCAAGGCGCTACTGAACGGAGCAGGTGGATTTAGCGGGTCAGGCGCTAACATAGGATGGTTGGACGTTCAGCGCACGCACGCTGAAGTCAACAAGGAGTTTGACAAGCGCTGGCCGAAGGCACACGTTGGACTGGGCTGAAGGCTTGCGGCTTGGGCCATGGCTCACTTGGGTTGGGCTCGTGATTTTGGGCTTTGAGTGAGTGGGCTGGTTCTGGGCTGCTGCAAGTGGGCTGGACTGATATGGGTTTCTGAATTCGGTAGCTCTCTACCAAAATTTCTTTCAAAATTTGGTGACCACCCTTATTTCAATACTAACTTTTTCAATAAAACTCCAATTGAGTCGATTCTTTCGCCGAAATTCTCATAACTCCAAGCTTAATGGAATCTGCACATTTCCCACAAAATATATTATTTTCTTCTATTGATTGCATTGATTACAAGCATGAAGGGTATAAAATGATATAAAATGATGCTTAATTAAAGGCTTATCAAGTCTTCAACTAAAATGGACTTTTTGCAAGCCAAACATCACCAACCGAACTAACAACACCAAGAATAATAGAAAAAATACTTAGCAAACGAGGCTTCACAGTCAACTTATAATGAGTTTAGGACCACATGATATAAAATGATGTTTAATTAAAGGCTTATCAAGTCTTCAACTAAAGTGGAGTTTCCTCAAGCCAAACATCACCAATCGAACTAACAACACCAAGAATAATAGAAAAAAGACTTAGCAAACGAGGCTTCACAGTCAACTTATAAAATGATATATTATTTTCTTCTATTGTTGGGATTTCTTAATTTTAGGACCACATGATGTTAGCCTTGGGTTGAAGACTGTTGGCATATGTGCCAGCTATGTACACCGCTTCAAAGTCATCTCTCGCACCCTTCTCTACTAATTTCATGCACATCTATCTGTAGTGATTTTCGAAAACTTCTAATAAGTTTTCCTTCTATTTTTAATTTTTAACCCTATTATTGAATCAATCAAATAAACTTCTAATGATGGTCCGAAATTAGTTGCTGGTTTTGAAATTAATTTGGTCCGATTTATCCCCTCCCCCCCCCCCCCCCTTTGGCACTCTCCAAAAACTCGAGATCTGAGTACTGCAAACCAGTTAGACGACGAGGATTCTTCAAGAAATCAGCAATCTTCGAACATGAATCAGTAAATTTCAAAAACCAAATTCCTTGGTTTTGGTTGATTGCGTGGCTTCCTCTCTTCAATTTCCTTTGTTTTATTCATTTTCTTCAACCAAATCGATCTCTCATATGATAGATTTTTCCTCATCCTTGTATTTTTCATCACATTATGGTAGTATCTTTGATGCCCAATCATAAATCATGAAGATTGGGATTTGATGAGATGTAACTTTAGATTGTAACAAAGTGTAGCCATCTTTGAATCGTAAAAAAAAATGCCATGGAAATCTAGAGAGGGAAAATCACATGTTCGGATTTTTTTTTCTGTTGAAATATAAGATTTGGATTTGTTTCTTTTTTTTTTCTTGTGAAAATGAAGAAATCTGGATTTTTTGGAGGAAGATGAATAGTTGCGTGTTTCTTATTTTGGAGGAAGATGAATAGTTCCAGTTCCACATAGTCTTACATGACAAAAGTGTGTCAATTTGTCAAAAAAGCCCAATTTACCCTTATTTTTCACGGCAACTTAATATCTATGACGGAAATGGAGTTGAATGACACAACCCGGTCATTTCATGCACTTAAATGAGCGAATAAAGAGTACATTGTGCAAAATATGACAAATGTTCGAGTTCATGATGCATTTAGTCTAATAAGCCTTAAATATATATTTTTTTTTCATCAAAATACCAAAGGTTCTATCATCAAATAATGAATGAGAAAATATATTTATTGTGAAATTACAAGGAACATGAAAAAATTTCTTCAATTATATTTTTAACATCTTCCAAAATCCAAATCCTATCTTAATGAATTAATTTGATGCGCTATCGTTTAATTTTCATTTCTATTAGAGCATCTACGACAGAATCTTAAAACACTTTTTTTAGCTAATTAGAGATTTTCAAAAAACAAAAAGACTCAAGGAGAGTACATTCTCACTCCATACTTTAGAATTTTGATATTTTGAGGATTTTGAATCCCTAAATTTAAAATAAGAGAAATAAAGTAGGGTTTCATATTTCCTCACAACGGGATGAATTTAATAAATAATAAAATAATAAATTGAGGAACTCAAATGTTTTACTTGAAACAAATAATAAAATATTTGATTTTCCAAAATAAGGAACACTGCTGAAGTGAACGTTTTAAAGTAACTTGTTAGAATAATTTTTAACTATTTTAACTAGAATTTAAGTAAATTTAGGAACTCTATTGTAGATGTTCTTAATAATAAATGGTAATCTTTAACTCTATATTTATACATGCATTATGCTTCTTAAATTGAAAAAAAAAACATAAAATTCTATAATTAAAGCCTAGCCACCTCTCCTCAATATATATATATATATATATATATATATAATTCTTCTTGTTTCAAGCAACTTTTCTCTGACGGATCTTCTTTGAGCCCAGGAAGAGCCATATAAATGTAGTGAATAAACTGGATAATTTAACTGATCTTTGTGTTGATTTCACAAAAAAAAAAAAAAATTCGTCTTCAAGATTTCTTTTCTCGTCTATGCACTGTTATCATTGTTTCAATCATGGTCACGAGTTTTAACGTCTCAATGGATCAGGCTGCCAATGAAATTCTTGTCTTCTGGAACTTAATATGTCTTCACTGGGTTTTGAGTCGTGACGTGGTCTGGTGGATTTTGATGCAGCGATTGTTGTACTCCATCGGTGGTGGTGATGGCAATCATGAAAATACATCTGTCATATAGTGGTGGACGTTATCTTCATCGTCTTGTGTGTTCCGAACGATGATTTTTTTTTTCTTCTAATTTTTCTCTGTGTTTTTTTTCCAGCAAATATATGCTCGTTCTTTCTATATATCTTTATACACGCAATGTCGTTCGTTTGGAAAACTTACTCAAACCCAGATCATAAGCATATATACTATAAGCACATTAAAATTGGAAGAGTCTTTATGGGAAAGACCTAGATGCACATACTATCAATTTTATTTGTCAAATTTATAACTTTTGAAATATTTAGGAGAAATTATAAATATGAGTGACCGCCATGGGCAACATGATCAGAAACTAATACCTACTAGTTGCAAATAAGAGGATATATTATCGATTAAGGGAACATATATACATACTCTATTTTTTATTTGTTGCATTCTACTCATAATTTTATATTTTATTTTAAAAATAGAGTGCTGTAAATAAAGATAGTGTATGAAAATCAGCTTCTTATCAACAATGACAAATACTCAGATAAAAGAAAAAAAATCAACAATGACAAATACTCAGATAAAAGAAAAAAAATCAACAATGAGAAATACATATGATTTAATCAAGCAATTGTTACTTGTTCTTTATCAATTATTATTCGTTCGAGCGGGTTCCGTCACACCTGCCAGGCTGCCAATGTGGATGAACACATGTTACACATATTTGGGGAAGACAAAACTCATCGAACAAGTTCATAAAAATCTAGTGCCAGCAGGCCCATGGGGCACCAAAATATCCGACACTAATCACTGTTTTTAGCACTGGATTGGGCATTGACCATCACACAAATACGATATTGAGATCGTGAGCTGTAGTTTGACGATGAGGAAAATTAATAAATTTAGTATATCTTAAATGTAAAAATAGATGCATATATTTTCATTGTTGAATTATTAGATAAGATTAAATATAGAAAAAAAAAACTTACATTTTTACTATTATATTAAGAGGATTTGATTAAATAAAATTTATTCTATATAGGTCTACTCGCTTATAAATTTCTTATAATGAAAACATATTCATTTAACTGTTCACTATTCTCTTGTTATTTTCTATTGTGTATGTCAATTAGCTTTTTAGGTTTATTTTTTAAGTAAATTCAAGTTCCACCCACCAAACAAAATTCAAAAAACAATGCTGCTGCTGCCGACCTCTATAGATTCATTTGGTATTAGTGTCAAGCCGCTGCCGAAGCCAAGACTTTATATTCAAATATAAATTTAAGACGAGAATAAATTTATTGAACGGATGCAGCTTTCCAACCGAAGTCCGGCCTAAATAAATTCGGTTGTGTCATTGAAAAATTATATCAAAATGCAAAATTAAAGATCGGATATGAGCCTACACTGACAATGGATGATATATATATATATATATATATATATATATATGTAGCTTCTCTATCAAGTCTTAAAATATATGCTGCATAATAACACCGTGTATGTTTACTAAGTTCGGTGCTGTGTCACTAGCAATGGAAAAGGGGGGTTTATTTGGATAGATTTCTTACCTGGATATACGAAAGACAAGAAAGTTTATAGCCGGCGATGGAAACTTCCCAAGGGATGACATCGATCCAACAGCTAGCTAGCAAACACATATATTCGAATCTCGCTTAATCCCCCTAAAACTTGATTTGTGATCATTTCCCTATCGAAGTATTTTTTGTCCACGTTGAAGCAGTAAGCAACTAGATCAATGCGATCCCTTTGGAAGCCTCCACCTGCACTAAAAATATTCAAAACCAGTGTTTGCTTTCTTGATAACTTGTGTTTGGGTTTGGATAGTGAGTTTTAATTTTAAGGAAGGAAAAGTTTGGCTGGCTTTGGCTTCTTTTATATACACTGTAAGTTGGTTGTATTGTTCATGCATTTGCTGTGATTGTAAAGTCCGCTAGCTAGCTAGATAACATCTTGCCGATGATACTCGTGCGATGCTTTTTTCTCTATCTAGTTATTAATAAAGTTACCTAAAAATTGTAGATCGTAATTATTGATTATGTTGCTGATTTAAAGAATTTGAGCTATTCAAATATTGTTCAATCAAATTACCGAATATATTAAATATAAGGGGGACCAACAAGATATTATGGGCTACTTTGCCTTGCATTTTCATGATCATATACAACAGGGCTGCTAAAAGTTTTAATCAAACAACTATTCTTGCCACCAAATAACTCAGCATCATTCCCTCATTAGACAATGACATATTTCTTCCCTTCTTTACTTTCTTATTAATCCCTTCAATCTTTTTCTTCATCTAAAAAGTAAGGTTTAAGTTCCAAGACCTTTAGTAAGGCCCATTCTCCAAAACCCTACCCAAGAAAGGCCCATTTCCTTGTTTCGTTTGTTTCATCTAACGAAGATGCCGAACAAAGAGCGGATCGGCATCCCTGATAATCTTATGCCTAGAGTTGTTTTGCTCATCTTACGCTTTATGTCTTGGTTCTTTCTATAATGAGATTCTATGGTGGTTTCTTAGTGTACATTCCCTGTAATAATGGTCATGTTTTATATTGAGTTTATTGTAGAATTGAGTTACAGTTACCCTAACCAGCTCTCACTATCTAACAAATCTTGCATTGAGAATAAAAAATAAAAAATAAAAAAAAAAAAGAGTAGAGAATCTATCATCTTGAGAGTTAAAAGTGAAAATGTTAATGAGAAGTCTCTATGAGTTGATTTTGTATTGAATTTACTGGGTCTAGGTTCTTAGATGCCAAATTTAAACCTAGCCTGGTGGTCATTATGTTATTTTTGGTCCTATATTGTCTGGATGAAAAAAAAAAAAAGTGTTATTTATGTGAGTATCATCTATTTAAGTAATAACCGACGTTTATTAACTATCGTCTTATTGGATTATAGACGACGATTTCTTAATAAAATCACCGTCTGGTTGGGCTATAGACAACAGTTTCTTATAAGAATTGTCATCTGATTGGGCTATAGACAACAATTTCTTATAATAAAAAGACATCATCTAGTTAGGCATTGGAAGACAATTTCTTAATAAAAACCGTCATCTAGTTAGGCGTTGAACGACAACTTCTACATAAAAGGGTAATGTGGTAATTTTAACTTTCACTAATACACCAAATAGATCTTCATCACAAAATTTATTTGAATCACAATGCAATTACAGAAAGAGTCATTCTAAACACAAGATTCATCAAAGTGTTTGAAATTAACAAAGTTCCATATAACTAAACATGATTCAAACTAAGTAAAATTGGCCAAATGAATCTCTTTCTAAAATTTGTAACTATTGTAGTTTGTTAGATTGACTAATCGAAATTTTCATCAACAATAAACCAAAGGTTAATCACTAACAACCAAACAATAACAAAACATGAAAATCATAGTGGATGGGACTATCATCACTATTAATCAAGTAACCAATCCTTATTAAATGAGCAACAAAGCTCAAAAAACTACAAGCAATACTAGCACTACGTTAGAAATCAGGGAAAGATCTTCAGGCAATAATAAAGAACTCCAGAGTTCCCTTCTACTTAATTGAGGTAAACTTACCAAAAGAACCCCCAAGTTTTGTTCCGGAGAAGCTTGACACTCCCTTTGGCTCTGTAACATAAAAATTCAGTATATAAATCATGGATAAAGGACCTGAACATGATAAGGAAGTCAATCACTTTTATCTGAATTTTGAAATTACAGGAATTTATAATTGCTTATATTCACATGACAGGATATATTTTGTGGGGTAAAATGTCTATCTGATTCAAATTTTAGAAAATCCTTGGATTCCATATGTGCTCTTCGGTTTGTGCATCATCTACAATTGCAATATTCATTGAACCAGCATGTTTGGAGCCATAGGCACATCTGAGTGAATGATCAAACTTAAACCTACGCAATGAAGAGCACAATGCTGCAAAGGGCAATGACTTTAGCATTGTCCTTAGGCACATGCTTAGATTCTGACCCTTAAAGAAACAATAATATCTTTACGGAAAAAATTATCCATATGTTTTGTCATTTATATTGAACATAAAAATTGAGCCAAACATGTCCCAGGGATATACTTATCAATAAATTTTAGCTTTGTTAATCCCAAAGTCTGTTGCAAGAGATAGAAAAGTAGCCTTATGTCAAAGGCAATTCCGGTTGTTTTTTCTACATACTTATTAATGGGTACACGTGCTTTTCCAATCACCTGCGGGATCCATTGAGAGCAAATTATAAGAAGCTAAACTTTGACCATAGTTGTATTTCGATTAAAGAATGAGGCTCTCCTGTATCTTCTTCGCCAATCCCATCTGTAACAAAGCCCTAGAAAAGGCCTGCAATCCTTGATGTGGTGTTGGGGTACCTGACCCCATAATGACAACCAACAATTGGTAGAAACCAACCAAATACCTAAATTAAATGGGCACTAGAGTATGCAGTATGGACAAGAGGTGATAAAATTCACAAAATTGGAAATCAGTTCATAACTTTTTATTAACACCAGGACCAACATGCTTACGTCAATATCACTAGCTCGAAGATATAACGAAGACCCAAAACTTCAACCTAGAAAACAACAATCATATCTCGTATTCGATCTACTACTCCATTCTTTGATTCCATGGTCTTTCACTGGGCAAATCGCTCAGCAAATTTGGCAGCTTATACCTTAGCCTCACAGGCGCGCCGATTGATATGTAGTGAAATCTGGATTGATCCTCCTCTATCATCCCTAGTGCACGTGTTTTCTCGGGACGGTTTACCTTGCCCTCTGCCACTTGTGCCCTCTTGGGTGGACTGCGCCTGATGGCCTCTGCTGTTTTTCCTTTTGCTATTTTTGTCTGTTGTTGTTTTTCACTTTTTTTTTTCTCTTTTTCTCTCTTTCTCTTGCTGTTTGTAACTTGGATAAAAAAAAAACAACAATCATAGATCAAAACAAGTGTATTATGATATTTTACAGGGTTAAAATCAAACAAAAATGCACATTCATAGCAACAAAAACAATATACATGGTAACTTGCACCGAGGCCATATACATTTGATAACCCGAGGAACACATTCTATTCTTGCTGTGCGTACCTTTTCGTCTTCTGCCATCGGAGAGAAACTTACAAAAGTCTACTCTCTGTGATACCCATTATGACTACACAGGTTACGCACTTAGCAAATTACAAGTATACAAATGCCCTCTCATATAGATCCTAAATTATTATACAAGTAAAAGAAATATTGAAAAACTACATAAAATATCTCGGACAATAGGACTCACCACAAACTCATATCTAAACTATCAAAAATTTCAAATACTACCCATATTTAACTACCCCGTCAAGTTTTCCATCCATTTGACCGTTAAAATGCAACATGTCAAAACTTTTTCAGTTTTTCTAGTCAGCTACTATTACTCATGTGGCTAGCCATGGTTCGGTACGGTTCGATATAGAAGTGATACTGGAACCGTACCTAATAATTTTAACTGGTTCAATACGATACGTTATTTCAAAATATGAAATAGATAACGTAACGTACCATACCAATTATGTTCGGTACGGTTTCGATTTTGAGCCAAAATTCATAATTTCATTTATGGGTTATTTTTAACCCGTTTATTAAACGTGTCGTGTTGGATAACCCGTTTAACTCATTTAACCTGTTTAACTCGTTTAACATGTTTAGCTTATTTAACCTATTTAACCATATATCCAACATAATATTTGAAGCATAATTTTCACTAAAATATCATATCATCCATTAATAAACTTCATAATTCATAAGTTCATGCAATAATTTAGTGCCCATGACCAACAATGCAACATCATCAATGTAATATTAAGTTCCAAAAGAAAGCAAGCATCACATTTGCTCATTTAGTACATAATACCAAATAAAATTAAGTGACTAATTAGCGAACTCAAAGGAAAAAGTTTCAGCAAAAAAAATGTTAAAATTGATTGGATCTTCGTGAATCACACAAGAAAGCAGCAACTAATCAGCACTTACAATAAAAAAAAACATTAGAATCCAACCTCAAAATAATAACCTAAAAAGAAGAAATGCTACAATGTAATTTTTTTTGTACCTAAAGGCTATCCATCATTAGGAATGCTATTGGAGCATTCAATAGACTGAGAATTATTGATATTAATTCCTAATTTGATGATATCCTCAGTGTGATCATTCAACTTGAGTGCAAGTGCTAAATCATCTACATAATTGAAGATTTAAATGAGATTTCTTAATTAAGAAAACAATAGATAAGAAAAATCTAGCTAAAAGTTGAAAATAAAAAAACAAACCATCCCTGCCAAATATCCAATCACGTGTGCAGGATTATAGCTTTGACAATTTCATATTGAGGACAAAAAAAAAATTTCTTAAAGAAACTACATTTTACAATTTTAGATGCATAAACAAGTATAGTAAGAAATTCTATATTAGATATTGTTTTCGTACCTGCATTACATCTATGCATTCTTTAGAAACAATATCAACATCATTGGAAGACCGAGAAGATGATGAGCTACTTGTTGGATCCGTAGGTTTAGAATACTTTTACTGAAAATACATCAGTGACTACAAGTCCGGAATGGCATTACTAGGTCACAAAAACAAAGCATGACAATAACTCGAATCACAAAGCAAATAGTTGCTAGATAAAATTGAAACTGTAAAACCATCCATAAAAAAATTTATAATTGCCAAGCCTAACAAAATGTCGGAAAGAAATAGAGGAGGATAAAGAAAACTAGTAATTATCAGAGTTATTGATTAGGATGAGAGGTCAAAAAAATTCAGAGTGTAATTACCTGTATGGCCTTATTATATTATATTTGTCTTCTTTTAATCATGCTTAAATTGAGTGACAATAAGGATATGGAAGGCATTTTTCAGAAGTGGTTGGAAAAACCTCTCTTAATAGGATACATTAAGCAATAAGGTTGATCTTACAAGGAATGTAATTTGAGCTAGAAGATCAATGGAATTGACATGTGATTTGATATAAGTTTGCATCAAATATAGAATATTTGCATCTAAGATTATATGTACCTCCCAGAAATACTGGTTTATTAATTTAATAAGTAATGATGGTTACCGGCCGACCCAACGAGCCTTTTGAACCAAAATGGAGGGAATCATACGAGGATAAAATACAGACAATATAATCATATGAATTATTGGCTCTTACCAATTATAGAAGCGCAATGCATATATGTATATGGCTCATCACCAGTAAGCAGTTCCAACATAACAATCCCAAATGAGTAAACATCAATCTACAACATATAAAGTAACAACCCATGAAGTAAGCATCTACGAGACTCCAACTAGTTATACTTCTAAAATTTATCAATGATGGCAGCTATAAACTTCACATATGTTTTGAGGGTAACTTCATTACCTTCTCTGTTACCATGCTACTTTTCCCACTAAGAAGCTCAGGTGCCATCCAAGGAAAAGTTCCACGAACACCTCTAGACAACTAAAGTATGTTGTTTAACTTTCGATAATCCCAAATCACCAATCTAAAGAAATATACAGAAATCATGTGAATCCCATACACACAATTGAATGAGTTGGAAACTAAGATTGGAAAGGAGATGACATACTCTCTATTTAAATCAGCCAACCTTGCATACAGGCCGTTGTAGATCTCTCATATTTACCAATAGATTTTTAAACTTCAAATCAAAATGTACTATATTATTTTCATGCAGATACTCCATCCCAAATGCAACATCCATAGCTATGATCAGTCTTTTACGACGATGAATTATTCTGTCCAAATTAACCAATTGATTCCTCATATAGCAAATAATACGAACCTCTATATATAGAAACTGCAAAGACTCCAGAACATTGGAAATATTTTCCCGACAATAAACTTCATGTGAACTCAATATGCACTCAATGTAATCAAGATCGAATTCAGTAAAAGAATTCCAAGCTCTTTGGTTACCTTCACAAGAACGGCGTGGTAGCATGGAGAGGATGGAGGCATTGGAGTAGTGGCGGCCAGCGGCATCGGAGCTTGGTAGACGGTGAAGCGGGTGGCCGGCGAGTGGGGCGTTGGAGCTTGGAGCGTTGGAAGATGACGAAGTGTTGATGAAGGTTGGAGAATGGAGAGTGCGGCTGCTGCTATAGATTTCGTCTTCTATTTTTAGATTAGGTAATAAATTATAAAATTTAAGTATTTATATTTGGCTCTTGTGAAATCCTAGTAACAAATACTTATAAATGGGTTCGTAGGTTTATGGGTTTCCACATATTTAATAAATAGGTTATAGCTGATTGATCCGAGATTAACCCGAATTTTTATTGAGTTGGGTTGTCTCGGGTTAATTTCGGACGAATTTCGAATCGTATATCGAATCGTGTCAGAAATTGTCACCCTTAATTGAGTGTCTAAAAACAACTTTTTGATGAAGTTGGGGAATTAGGTATCTTAGTGGGTAACAAATATTGCTCAAAATATATAGAAAATTTATAAGGCAACCAATCAATCTCAATGCATCAACTAAAATTAACTCCATCAACTAAAAAACCTTGACATAAAATTAAATCCGCTAACTAAAATTAACATACAATTAAATGCATCAACTAACAAACCCTAACATACAATTAAATCTATTAACTAAAATTAACATACAATTAAATCCACCATTAGCTATATGTGTGTTACGGTATTAGACTATTAGGGTTTTTTTTTAATTTAATTTAATTTTTAATTAATTGAAAATATTAAAACTAGTTCGGTTTCACTAAAGACGGTATTCTCTAACATCGATATTAGTACCGTACCGATTTGAATCGATACGGTATCGGTACCGTTATGATTTGAACCGGTGCGGTATCAGCACCGTACCGATCATCTATTTGGTTTTTTTTTCAATTTGGTATGATACAAGACAAGATTATGTCAGTATTTCGTGATGATATGCCCACCCCTAGACGTGGCAAAAAATAGAGGGGCATTTTGGGAATTTCAAAAGTATTAATTAATGCCTAATTCGGACATTCCCAGGAACACTAAAATCGGCCGTAATGAAGAATTGAGAAGTCATACACCACTCTGATGAAACCTTAGATCCAAACACAAAACTCCGACGAAGGACAAGAAGGTTCGTATATATTCAAACCTTAGATCCAAACGCAAAAACCGAAATTCAAAACCTCATAAACCCAGAAATTCAACAATCTCATAAACTCGGAAATTCAAACAAAACATTCGGCCTAGTCGACGTCCGTCGAAGAACCTTTGTTGGGATGACTGGTAGTGTTGATGATGAAATCGATGTTGGTTGCTGTGATTTCGTATTACAATAAAATCAGATGGTTTTTGGGCTGATGCGATGAAGATGAAGAATATAATGAAGATTTTTTGTATAATTAATAGCAGTGAGTACCCCCGAGAACTGAATCCAACCCACAATCCTAATACTATTAAATTGAATTCATAGCCTATAATAGCATCTAGCATTACCAGTTTTGCACCAAATGTATTCCCAACTCTAATCATAACTCATACCCCATCGTTAAGAGCCGCTCTTAATTCAAACCCAAACCCAGACCCTAATTCACACCTGAACCCAACCAATTACCCACGATGAAGACCTAATCCCAATTTCATGGCGAGCCTAAATCCCCAAGGTTTTTGACACCATATTGATTGAGATATTGTCGTCGACGTAAAGTCAAGTCTTCGACAGAAAATGCGAAGCGAAGTCACTATAGTGGAAAATGATGCATCAGCAATCGATGACCTTGGTATCACTAACCTTGAAATTGTCGACTTTGTTGAAGATCAATACAAGATGGGAGTTTGGGAGCCGAATAAAAGTGGTCATCTTTGATGACAAGATGGTAGGTTTTGGGTTAGGGAGCACATAAAAGACGAACCAAGATCGAGAAGGAAGAAGTTTACAAAGTGAGGTGAATGCTTAGATTTTTTAGTTGGGAACTAGAATTTGTGGGGTGGGTGGGTGGGGTGGGTGGGGTGGGGAGAGAGAAAATTAGAGGCTACAATCGATTTGGGTGCCTCCAATCGATTTGGGTGGAAAAAGGTGTTGGGAATTGGAATTGAGGGTGAGGGGAGGTCGCGACCGATTTTAGGGTTTTTGGGCAATGTCCGAATTGGGTGTTAATTAGTATTTTTGAATCCCGAAAAAGCTCCTATGTTTTTTGCCACATCAATGGCTGACTGGAAAATTTTTTGACACGTGACATTTTGGTCGCCAAACGGATGAAAACTTAATGGAGGTAGTTAAATATGAGTGGTAATATAGGTTGGGTAGTTGTTTGAAATTTTTGATAGTTTGGGTATGAAAAACTACCACGTGTACTGCCACATCACCTAACACGTCAGCCTGACAATTATCTAACACGTTACCATGTGGCACCACCTCACTAGTCTACGTGTTCTGATTAGTGCCATGTCAATGCTGACTGGACCTAACACATCGCCACGTGTCACTACCTGGTTGGCCATGTGGCCTGACAAGATTACGTGGCTTGCCACGTCATCATCGTCAACCTCTGGTCGGGTGGACATGGACCTCTATAATGGGTCGTTTAACCTGCGACCTTGACCCGACTCGTTCTACACCATTTCTCAACCAAAACCCCCATTCTTTCACCAATCTCATCTTCTCTCACCTAGAAAGAGATCTACAACTTAAAAACCAAGAGAAAGGACACGAAACTCACCTGTCAAGCTTGATCCTACATGGCTGAACTTCGAACCAGTCTTGTTGCCTGTCCCGTTGTCTTTTTTCTCTCCTTTCTGTCCTTACAGGCTCATACGAGTACAAGAAACACAACCCTGGCCTCAGTTTGTGTTACTAAACCTCAAAACCTAAAAGCCAAAATCCAAAGTTTCTAAATTTTCTGGTCACCCTACGCGACCGTCCATTTCATCTTTGGCTTCCTTTCTGTCCCAATCCACTCTCTCACTCTCTCTTTCACTCAGGCAACAGCAGATGAAATGGGAAAGGAGATGGGATGGTTCGGTCGAATGAAGGAAAGGGGAAGGGGAAAGGGAGATGCAGCTTAGTGCATGTTCGTGGGAAGCTGGGCCAATTAGGGCCAATTAAAACAATTCAAACCTAAATTGATTCCCCCGTAAAATAACCGTATGTTGTCCGAATTTGGCCTACCGCCTATCTACGTAATTACAAATGACCTCTCGGGACAAAAGTCAACATTTTTACCTTTTCAAGGGCATAATTTTCATTTTACTACTGAATTTCTGAAATTACAAATTCTTGGAAATCTGGGTTGTTAAAATCTACCTCCTTTAAAGAATTTCGTCCTTGAAAAACATTCAAACAAATGTGGATATTGTGCCATCATAAATTCTTCGGTCTCCCATGTGGCCTCTTCCACATCGTACATTCTCCACAACACTTTCACTAGGGGAACAGTCTTATGCAGTAAGATTTTCTCTTTCCAATCTAGAATCTACACTGGTTGTTCCCCTCAAAGCTAAAATTTGTTCTTAGTTCCAATGGTTGTTCTTCGAGAACATGCGATTCCTAACGTAAGTACTTCTAGAGCATCGAAACATGGAACAAATCATGTACTCTCGAAAGCTCTGGAGGGAAAAGCTAATATGTACGCAACAAAGCCAATCATTTCTGTAATCTCATATGGTCCTATAGAACGGGGACTCAACTTCCCACGTCTTCCAAAACGTACAATACCCTTCCAAGGGGATAACTTCCGAAAAACTCAGTCTCCTACTGCAAACTCCAGGGATCTGATCCAACGATCGGCTTAGCTTTTCTGACGACCTTGTGACGTCTTCAATCTTTCTTTGATAATTCAAATCTTTTCCAGGGTCATATCCATGAAATCGGGTGTAAGTACAACCCTCTCGCCTACCTCATTCCAACATATCGGCGTCCGACACTGTCGTCCATACAATGCTTCAAATAGAGCCATCCTAATACTTGATTGATAACTGTTGTTGTAGGAAAATTCCATCAATTGTAGGAGCGTATCCCAAGTGTCTCGAAATTGTAGTACATAGGCTCTCATCATATCCTCCAGAGTTTGAATAGTCCTCTCAGACTAACCATCTATCTGAGAATGAAATGCAATACTGAAAATTAGCCTTGTACTGTAACGACCCGTCCCGAATTCCGGGAGTAGATTAGTGATAATTGAGGATTAGTGAGGTTAATTGGTGATTAGTTGAGCGAAATGGGACCAACGATGCAAAATGACCGTTTTGCCCCTGGTCGTGGGTAAAATGGTGACTTTTTGATCGGGAGGTCCGAGAGCCAAGGACCATTACATACATTGGGTCAATACGAATTCATAGACAGGCGGCAGGTCAAATTCGGACCTTCGACGGAGAAGTTACGGTTCATGGAAGTTCGAGGGAACTATTGCACATTTTTCGAGACGGGAGTTATTTGTCAGCAAGTGGGGCCCAGATATTTTAGGAAGGCCCAATGGATAAGCGACAAGTGTCACTCATCCATTGCTCATTGTGATTGCATACATACATTTCCCCTTTCTTGTGCGTGCAAAAACCAAACCCGATCTCACATTTTGAACCAAACTCATATCACTTCCCTTTTGATTCTGTGAGATGCCAGGAGAGGAGAGAGGATGAACTTGTAATGGCTGGTGATGACAAGGGCCGTCGTGGACGGCGGCGATGGCCCAGGAAAACAGTTAACTCGATGGCTCCCTTTTCCATTTCAAACAGGTAACCCGTGGACGAGGTAACTGGAGAAGACCCACAGTCTCGACGTGTCTCGTCGTTGACTGATTTGCTTAGATGTGGGAAATGGTTGAGGAGTGATGTGATTGACGAAGGATTCAAGAGGGTGTAGGACCCTATGATCAGATTTCAGGTGGACTGTTAGCTGAGTTAACATGCGTGGATCTTAGGTGGATCGGGATTCTAATTTGAGGATGATGAGACTGAACTTCTTTTTGAGGTAAATCCCGTATGTATTACTCGAGCGAATAGGTGTCTGACGAGGTCGGATTTGGTCAGCCTTAGATATGCGAATGATGGGATTGGCTTCCCTATGAAGTAAATCAAATGTAATGCGGTAATCGATGAGAAGGTAACCGATAGGTTCGGAATTGGTGCGTCTCGGTAGACGTGAGTGAGATTGGGTGCCTAGTTGGCATGAATGGGTACACCTTGGTAGGCGTGAGTCGGATTGGTACGTATTGGATTACGTGATTGGGAGTAGACGTTGTGTTGCTGGTCAGGTGACCATGGGACTCGAAATGGATAATGGATTGGAGTTCTTGATCTGTCTAGTACTAGATTGGACAGATGGACTCCCGGATTGAAACGTGATTGGCTACGACCTAGGTCGTCGTCGTCGTTGTTGTAGACTGGTTGATGGATAGATATACATACCTAGTACGTTGTTCGAGGTACGATACTGGGCAGACTTATGGTGCCTGGTGACGGTAGGTAGGATACGAGGAGTACGTTGGTGAGCAAGTTGGTAGTCGGCTTAGTTCTGATACCATTGGATTAGTCGAGGACGTGAACTGGACATTGGATACTATGCACTGGGTCATAGTGATTCTGATGGGTCCAATCACACTCAGGTTGAGTGAGTTGGTGGTTAGTGTAATCACAAGTGAGTATAATGTCAGTTTTCGACTGACGACTGTCAAGTGGCGACAGTTTGTCGGATGTGCCAACGTGAATCAATTAGTGAGTTGGTGACTCCCAGTGGGAGTAAATAGCAGGATAGATGGAATTTCGAGGACGAAATTAATTAAGGAGGGAAGGTTGTAATGACCCGTCCCGAATTTCGGGAGTAGATTAGTGATAATTGAGGATTAATGAGGTTAATTGGTGATTAGTTGAGCGAAATGGGACGAACGATGCAAAATGACCGTTTTACCCCTAGTCGTGGGAAAAATGTTGACTTTTTGACTGGGAGGTCCGAGGGCCGAGAACCGTTACGTATATTGGGTCAATGTGAACTCATAGACAAGCGGCACGTCGAATTCGAACGTTCGACAGAGAAGTTACGGTTCACGGAAGTTAGAGGAAACTATTGCACGTTTTCCGAGATGGGAGTTATTTGTCAGCAAGTGGGGCCTAGATATTTTAGGAAGGCCCAATGGATGAGTGACAAGTGTCAATCATCCTTTGCTCATTGTGATTGCATACATGCATTTCCCCTTGCTTGTTCGTGCAAAAACCAAACCCGATCTCACATTTTGAACCAAACCCATATCCCTTCCCTTTTGATTCTATGAGAGGCCAGGAGAGGAGGGAGGATGAACTTGTGATGGCTGGTGATGACAAGGGCCACCGTGGACGACGACGTTGGCCCAGGAAAACAGGTAACCCGATGGCTCCCTTTTCCATTTCAAATTTACAATTTCAGGTTTTGGTCATTAGGGATGGTTTCTAGTGTTTGGGGGATGGTTATTGATTTTTTAGGAAGGTTTAGAGTGTGGTTTGGATGAAGGGAAGTGGCTGAGCCACCCTGGGTTCGAATTGGAAAAATGGACCGTGAGAATGGGTTTTGGTTAGTCAGGTTTTACATGATTTTTATTAGGTTTCTTTATTGGAATAGAAAGGAAATGAGAAAAAAGGATGAATGGAATCGAAAGGGGAAGAAACGGACTGAAAATGAGGGAGGATAGTGGCTGAACCGGCCACGCCGGTTCGGCTGGACCGGCTGCACAGGACCGGCCGTTGGAGGACAGGGACGCTAGAACAGTGCTGGCGCATGAGGCCCACACGCAGGGCAATCTCAGAGCACGTGTGGGCGCGTGGTGAGGCTTTTGGGGGGGGGGGGGTAGTTCCAACATGGAAATCAT
Source organism: Prinsepia uniflora (assembly GCA_032719365.1). Taxonomy (NCBI): domain Eukaryota; kingdom Viridiplantae; phylum Streptophyta; class Magnoliopsida; order Rosales; family Rosaceae; genus Prinsepia; species Prinsepia uniflora. The sequence continues at coordinate 19,783,271 of CM064870.1, forward strand.
CTATTCGATGTAACGAACATTTTGGGACTAGTTTCGTGTCAATCAGACATCGTTTCAATATAGTTCGGGTTGTCTGAAGGTTTAAATTCGCGTTTAAAAATAGTTAAAAATTTTGGAAAATTACGAGGCTTCAATGAGAGGTTAATAAGGTAGTTAGTAACCCTCTATTACGATGTGAACAGGTTTGGAGGTCCCGGTGACGACGATTAGCCCGGTGAGGCTTATGGCACGCAAACCGAGGCGGCAGCTTAGGACGGTCTGTGAGTGGACCTTGATTTCTAAACTGTGATGCATGCATAAATGTTTTATATGTTTTACGAATATGATTCTATGATGTTGATTGGATATTGGTGAATTACATGATTTCACGCTTTTCTAGGCGATTTATGTGCAAACACGTAAATCGAGGTTTACGATTTTGCACTGATTTTCCGTACTTATAGTTTTGGAAATGATTTCATGAAATGGTTTTGGATTTGAAAAGGTAAACTCGTGTTCGAGAATCTTTTTTTTTTTTTGGAAACCCTCGGACTCAAAGTCCATTTAGTTACGTTCTCGGGCCAGGGGCCCAATTGGTTCTTAAATCGATTTCGAATTTGGAAATATGGACCGGGCACAAGACCCATTTGATTTACGAACTCTCGGACCTGAAGTCCATTTGATTTAACAAGGCATAGACCGGAGGCCCAGTTGGTTCACGTATCGGGCTCGAGGCCCAATTGAGTTGCATATCGGGCTCGAGGGCCATTTGACTTACGTATCGGGCACGAGGCCCATTTGGTTTACGATTCGAGCCGGAGGCCCAGTTTGTATGTGGATTCGTGCTTAGGGCCCAGTTATGTTTTAAGATTATGATTTCGGGTCAGGGACCCATAAATGGATTTATGGTTCATGACGGTTTATGGGGACCAGCATGAACCCTTGAATGGTTTTTATGGTTCATGACGGTTTATGGGGACCGGGCATGAACCCTTGAAAAGGTTTTCATATACATTCCTTTATATATGAATTGTCTCCTCCGGGGAGGGCCGTTAGCCTTGGTGGACCCCGGAGTAGTCACGGAGCACTGACTAAGTGGAGTCGCTCCCGTTGGGCTCCTTACTCTCAGAAAGGCTATGGATTATAACCCCCAGGGAGGGTCATTGATCTACGGACATTGACCTGGGTGGATCCTGGGGAGACTTGGGCTTTGAGACCCCAGGTAGCACGCGCGTAGCTCTAGATACCGTGACAGGATTGGTTATATGAATTATGATAAACATGATTTCAATTAGTTTGCGAAATTGTGTTTTATGATTGATAAATGGATTTGGGCTGAGATCCCACATATGTTTATTATGTTCTAGTTTTCTGTAAATGGATTTGGGCAGGGGCCCGTATGGATTTGGTGGTTTGAACATATGTGGTTTGATAAATGGTTTTACTATGCATGCATGTTTTTTAGTGAAGGGCATAAAGGTCTTTTATGAAATGTGTTTTACTAAACTTATTACTTTTTGTCCACTCATAGTCTTTCTGTTTTGAATGCCCTTCAGGTTGAATACGGTGCAGACTGTAACAGAAACCGAGACATCACATACCTCATCCGGATCCTGGCGTACTCTAGAAGCCAAAAGGCTAAAGGTTTTAATTTTCCCTGGTCTAACACTCCGTGTCAGACGGGATTAGGAGCGTCCCTCGTTAATCCCGTGGGGATTGGGACGGGTCTTGACATGTGTCGAGGGCTTTCTACAAACTCTGCCAAAACCTCGACGTAAACCGCAGATCTTGATTCGAAACTATAGATTCTGGCGTCTCATGCAATCTGATGATCTCGTCAACAAAAAAATGAGCAAACCATTCCAATTTGAAGTTCTCGCGACCTTGTAGGAAATGAGCTGACATCGTAACTCTTTCCACAATCACCCAGGCTTCATCATAACTCTTTGTGTCCTAGGCAATTTGAACACGAAGTCCATAGTTATGTGATCTCATTTCCACTCAAGGATTGAAAGTGACTGTAAGGCTCTATACGGTCTCTGTCGTTAAGCCTTTACCTGTTGGCAAATCAAACATTTACCAACGTACTCTGAAATCTCTCTTTTCATTCCTACCCACCAGTAATACTCCTTAAGCGTACGATACATCTTCGTTCCTCCTGAATGCATTGCATAAGTTGAGCTATGGGCCTCCTTAAGAATCTCTATCCTCAGTTCTGCATTCTCAGACACACACATTCGACCCAGTTTCAGTAAGGCTCCATCACTCCTCATAGTGAAATCCTGCCTGTCAACACTTCAACTTTGATCCTAAGAACACACAAAGTAGGATCTTGAAGTTGAGCCTCAATAATCTGGTTAATAAAGATAGGTCTTACATGGAAACTGGTCAACATAGCTCCCTTGTCATCTAATCCATGTATAACTCCCACTCTTCGGAGTTCCATTAACATGGACATATAAACTAATCTCATATGGGCTATAGAACCTGCAAACTTCCTGCTCAAGGCGTCCGCTACTACTTTGCCTTTCTGGGATGATACTCAATCGTACAGTCATAGTCCTTGATTAACTCCAACCACCGTCTTTGTCTCAGATTCAAATCCTTCTGAGTAAAGAGGTGCTTCAAGCACTGATGATCGGTGAAAATCCAGCATGGCTCCCCGTACAAGTAATGTCTCCAAATTTTTAGGGCATGTACTACCGCCGCCAGATCCAAATCATGGGTGGGGTAATATGACTCATGAGGCTTCAACTGTCGAGAGGCATATGCAATGACTTTCCCATGTTGCATCTGTAACGACCCGTCCCGAATATCGGGATTTAATAATATTTAATTATGATTTACTAATCTGGGATTAGTTGGGCGATTTCGGACGAATTGTGCAAAATGACCGTTTTGCCCCTGGGCGTGGGCAAAACGTTGACTTTTAATTCGGATGGTCAAATGGACTTTGACCGATGACCGTGACGTAGTTCGGGACGCCACGAGTTCATAGACAGGTGGCACGTTCGATTCCGAGGTCCGTGGTGAAAGTTATGATGAACGGAAGTTCAAGGGCATTTTCGTAATTTTGACGAAAGAAGGGGAAATGTTGACTTTTTAGCCGGGATGTCCGATGGCCGAGGGCCATGGATCGTTACGTAGGTATCGTCGATACGAGTCCGTAGACAGGCGGCACGCATCAATCGGAGTCCGTATGACCGGGTTACGGGTCAGGATGCGTGAGGGGCATTTTGGTAATTTTCTGCACAAGGGAAGATTGGTAATTTGGACTGTTGATTTTTGAACAGCCGTGAGTTGGAGCCATGATTGAACTTGGTGGATGTCTAGTGCGATCTATCCTTGAATTGTTTAGTATGATTAGTAACATGGGGGAACATTATGATTATGTTTTATTAATTAATTAACTTAATTATTATTTATTTCCTCCATTAATCTCTTCAGACTTCTTCAACCGTGTACAACCAAACTTCAATTTTCTTCTACCCTTAATCTCCTCCCTATTCACTGAATTTGTGAACGAATATTGGAGAGAATTGAATTTGATTCGAACTGAGATTACACGGGGGATTGACTGAGTGAGGGAGACTGAGAAATCGAAAATTTGGTTTTTGGGGGGGAAATTCGAATTGGAGGAATTGGGCCGTGAAGATCAAAATGGAGTTTAGTTTGAGTCTCCTGGGATTGCCACGATCATTTACATCGAAAGAACGAAGAGAATTGAGGCTCGTTTGAGGAAGAACAGAATTACTGTAGCTGCAGAAATTTCGAGCTTGAGTCGTGGAATTTGAGGCTTGGATTGATGCAATTGGACTGGGGATTGAGTTAATTATGACCTCACGATGCTAACGGATGCATCAATTGAAGGAATCGATTGACATGGGAGGATTTCGGATGATGAACAGTGATCGGATTGTTCTTCGTGTGATCATCCTTGATCTTAAGGTTTGAGGTAAGATTGTTTGTAATTTAGTCCATAGATCTCTAATTGAAACTAATTCGATGCTAATGGACATTTGAATTGTTGAAATCGATGTCGAATTGCTAGGATTTGAACCGGGTCTGTTCGCGGGTTTTTCAACCCGTTTTACAGACAAACGGGTGAGAGGGATGACTGTGCGAGTACTGTAGCTGGCGCGTGGCTTCCACGCGCAGCCGCTTGCGGTGGTGCGTGGGGGTGCGTGAGTGCGAATCCCGAGGTATGATCAACATGAATTTTGTCGTATGCAATGTAGCGAACATTTTGGGATTGGTTTCGTCTCGATCGGACACCGTCTCGACATTGTTCGGGATGTCCGAAGGTTTTAAATCGAGTTTAAAAATACTTAAAAATTCGGAAAAATTACGGGACTTTAATGGGATGTTAATGTGGAGGTTAGTGACCCTCTAATGTGATTTGGAAAGGATTGGGAGTCCCGGTGTTAGTGGTGTGGCCGGGAAGGCCTATGGCACGCGTATCGAGACGCTCGGTTAAACGGTATGTGAATGGATATTGGTTTTATAAATTCGATGCATGCATAACTGTTTCATGATTGTTATAATTGTGATTATATGATTTATTTTGGATATCAGTGAATTTATATGTTTTCACGCATTTCGAAGCGATTTACGTGTTTGCACGTGAATCGAGGTTTTCTGGATTTGCACTGATTTCCATAAAGATGGATGGATATGATTTCATGAAACGGTTACGGATTTGATAAAGTAAAATAGGGCCAGGGGTCCAGTTAACTTGTGAAATCGGGCCAGGGGCCCAGTTGACTTACGAAATCGGGCCAGGGGCCCAGTTGATTTATATATGCGATTTCGGGTCGGGGACCCTAAAATGGAATTGAATAAATGATTTTGGATTTAAATCAACTATTTGGACTTATGACGGTTTTATGGAAATTTTGGGCAGGGCCCTTGTGATATTTTGGAAATGAATAATAAAATGTGTTCCATAAAACCATCTCGATATGAGGATATATATATATATATATATATATATATATATATATATCCTGGTCTCCTCCAAGTGTCGGGGACACTGGAGAAGTCACGGTGCATTGCCTGCGAGGGCTCATTGTACGGAGCTACCGGACCGTATAGTGATCCAGGAGCAGGATTGCTAGATGTCATGGACGTCAGACATCAGGGATGTCAGAGATATGGACCCGGTGAGACCCCGGGTAGCACGCGTTGCTTAATACCGTGAGATATGACGTCTGGAACGTCAAGCGTCTAGGACGCTAGGCATCGGGGATGCCGGAGATGGAAAAATAATAAATGAATATTACTGGATTGATGAAATAACTCTTGGATTGACTTTTGGAAATTGAAACTATGCTTTGGTTTCCGGGCTAAGGCCCTAATGGTTATTTCTAAATAAATGTGTGATCATTGGTTTTTAGCGCATGCATATGTTTTTACTGAGGGGCATAAATGTCTTATAAATGTTTTAAACAGACTTGTTTATTTTCGTCCACTCACAGCTTTTGTTTTTAATGCCCTTCAGGTTGATTCCGGATGCGAATGCAGCAGAAACTTGAGCATCGCACACCTCCTTCATCGATCCTTACGCACTCTGGAAGCCCGTTTGGGCAGTGGCAATAGGTTATCCCTTGTCCGACACCTCTTGTCAGACGGGAGCATGGCACATCCCATGGTAATCCCGGGGGGATTGGGATGGGTCGTGTCAGCATCAATACGCAACCTAAGCCTTATAATGATGCATCACTGTACACCTTGTACTCCCTACTATTATCAAGAAGGGCTAAAATTGGCGTAAAGGTCAGCTATCTCTTCAGTTCCTGAAAACTCTGTTCACAATTTTCATTCTAAACAAACCTAATTCCCTTCTTGGTCAAACGAGTCGCAGGAGCAGCTATAGTAGAGAAACCATATCCAAAGCTTTTGTAGTAACCAACTAACCCTACGAAAGTCCTAACCTCAGAAACAGTCTTCGGTTGCACCTAATTGGTTATGACTTCTGTCTTTTAGGGGTCCACACTAATTCCCTTAGCCGAAATCACATGCCCCAAAAAACCCATACTAGTAAACCAAAATTGGTACTTACTGAGCTTGACCTACGGTTGGTTCTTCCTTAACCTATTTAGCACCAACCTCAAGTACTTCTCGTGCACCTTGGCACTCTTCGAATATACCAGGATGTCATCAATGAATACGATCAAAAATCGATCCAAGTATGACCAAAATACTTGGTTCATCAAGTCCATGAATTAAGCTAGTGCATTTGTCAATCCGAATGGCATTACCAGAAACTCATAATGGTCGTATCTCATTCGGAAAGAAACCTTCAGGACATCTCCCCCAGCAATCCTTAACTGATGGTATCTAGACCAAAGATCAATCTGCGAAAAGTACTTGGCTATTCTCAATTGGTCGAACAAATCATTAATCCGGGGTAGAGAGTACTTATTTCGCGCCGTCACCTTATTGAGCAGCCGATAATCTATGCACAATCCCAGGCTTCCATTTTTTTTCCTCACGAACAACATCGGAGCTCTCTAGGGTGATACACTTAGTTCAATAAACCCCATATCCACCATATATTGCAACTAGAATTTTAGTTCCCTTAACTCAGCTGGTTCTATACGATATGGTGTTTGAAAGATAGGTCATGTACCTGGAAGAAGCTAAATGGTAAACTCGATCTCTCTGTGTGGCGGTAGTCCTGATAAGTCCTCTGGGAATACATCTGGAAATTCCAGCACCACAAGTATGTTTTCAGCTCTCTCTGGAGTAGCCTGCACATCCATTACATGAGCCAAGTAACCTTGACAGCCTTTCCTCAGTAGCATGTCCGCTGTAAGAGCTGAAATTACTCCAGAGGGCAACACTCTCTGATCTCCCTAGAAAATCACCTCAGGTAAACCCGGACTCTGAATTCTTACCCTCTTATTAAAACAATCGATAAAGGCATGATGTACCGACAACTAGTCTATCTCAAGTATGGCATCAAAATCATGCAAGTCCAAAAGTATTAAATCTACCGCTAGGCCGACACCCTCTATTAATACTGGATAATCTCAAAACACGAGGTTCACCACATAAACCTCCCCAACGGGTGTACTAACTCCCATATCACAATCCAAAGGAGAAACCTCCATATCTGCTAACGAAGCAAAATCCCGAGAAATGAAAAAGTGTGTAGCCACAGAATCTACCAAGATACGTGCATAATGATAACATATAGGGAGTATACCTATCACTACGTCGGGAGCTGCTCGAGCCTCCTGCTGGGCCACTGCAAATACTCGTGCATGTTCTCCTCGTGCTCATCCCCGTCCTCGTGGTCCACTGTAGGCTATACTGATTCCTTTTGCACCTGTCTTGTTGAAACTCGATATGATACTCAGCTCCTGCTCCATAACACCTTGGCATGTACCACTAATGGCTGGCAGGTAAGGGCAACGCCTCTGGATGTGTCCTCGCTCTCCACATAAGTAACATACCACCATTCTTAACGGACTCGATCCATTACTCTATCTGGCGCTGGAACTGGATGAAGTCCATCTGAACAGAGCTAACTCCGTGTGTCTAACCCCAAGACTCTAGTCACATCTAACGGCACCGTACCCAAAACGGCCTCCTCCAAAAGATCTCAAACTAGAACCACTCCTCCTCGGACCTTTTTACCGTGATGGTCTAGTGAACTGATGCTCTCAGTGGCGTACAGGGCCTATAAACTGCTGCCATGCCGGTAAACTAGCCTCAACTCTAGTCGTAACATCTGCCAACTCTCGGAGTATAGCAAAGGATCCAGCCGCCACTATGGCCCGTACATCGTTCCTCATATTGAGCTCGAAATGTTGGCATTTGTCTTCCTCGGTTTCCACATATCGTGGGAAAAATGGGATAGAGCTAGGAATTCCTGCTCATACTCAAGTGCTGTCGTGGTTCTCTGATGTAGCTGCAAGAACTCAACCTCATTTTGCACACGGTAGGAGCGGGGGTAAAACTGATCTATGGGCTTCAGTAAACCTCCCATGTCTAGGTGTTAGCATCCAACCTAGTCATCTGTAATCCACACCAACAGCTGTAGGCATGGCCACCCAAGAGAAATGTGGCTAGCAGTACCCTATCTCCAGGAGGACACCTCATGACTGCAAAAATCCTCTCTAGCCGAGTGATCCACTTGTAAGCCTCGTAGGGAGTAGTCTGACCAGTAAGCACAATTGCTCCCAACCTCTGGGCTCTCTCAATATTTAGGATCTTAAGCTCATCATCAGGTCATGCAGGGGGCTCACGTCTCAGAGGCAAAGAAACACAAATCAGTACGACATGTTTACAAATTCTACAGTCCATGACAAACAACCAACTGCTCTGATACCACGTTGATTGGACCCGTCCCGAATACATTTTGGTAATCGTGCAGGTCTTGATCCCGTCTGACACAACACAACAAAACAATGCCAGACAAGGGATAAAGGAACTAACATAACCGTTATTTAAACCAGTCAATAGTAATTATAGAGCAGTCACGACTATACAATAAGTTACAAAAAAAAAAAACCTACTCTGTAAGACAACGAGTAAGCAACAGCATATATGATATGCCTCTCTCCTTGGACTAGTCCCAATGCCTATGCAACCGGCCTGGAGGGTCAATAAAACATCAAAAGTGTGAGTGGAAAAAAATAAATAGTTGAAAAACCATTTTGCGAAATCATTAATTTACCCTCCGTTTATAAAGCATGCATGCATAGTCAGTTAAACCATTCCTTTCAAGTAAAAACAATATATATGAAAACTTTTGTACACAAATAATAGTTAAAAACATTCGTGACCCATTCTGGTATCCAACCTCAATCTCATACCATAACTTGTAACGATATCCGTGCAACGCTTGCAAAGCTCTAGGACTGCTCACATCTGAGGACATCGTCAGGATCGACCCTTTGACTGATGTCATACATAAGCACTCTTGAGACCGAGCCTCCCACAGTTACTCGTCAACAGGCAGTGCATCGTGACCTCTCCCCGCGCGCGGGGGTGGGACACATCGCATCCCAGAGGCGAGCAATAATACCATACACATAATCTCAATAAGCACAATGAACGGTCACAGTGAAATCAGTGGAAATCATTTAAAACATTTATGCATACATCATTTTATAAGTCAAAGTCCACTCACACTCAGTCCAAGCTGCTGGCTCAAACTTGAGCTGGACGTCCCTCGAAAGTCTCAAGAATGTTTTTTCCTGCAAAACATAACGAGTAATGGTCACTAGAACTATATAATACCTCTGGAAAACCCTAAATACCTGAACATTTAATGCAACCTGAACAATCAACCCGAGGCTAAAAATCGTCCAAACACTACCCAAACGACCTCCGATCGACCTGAAACTACCACCATTGGATTCAGATCATCGAAACCTTTCAAACAAGATTGATTTGACCTCAAAATTAGTACCCATGGGCCCTCACACGCCAACCAAAGTTTGTTCAACGATGGTCAATGCTGGTCAACGTTGACGCCACTGTTGACGTCAGCCCTACTAATGTCACTATTGACGTCAGCCCTACTGACGTCACTGTTGGCGTCAGCCCTACTGGCATTTGACAACTGCCACGTGGCACGCCCTAATTAGTACCACGTGTCACCCTCTAACACATGCCATGTCACATGATAACGTTACCTGCTAACGTTATAACTACCACATGTACTACCACGTCACCTGACACGTCAACTTGACAATCTGACAATTCTCTAACACGTTGCCACGTGGTACCACCTCACTAGTCCACGTTTTCTGATAATGCTGACATGGCACTCCCACGCCGATGCTAACTGGACCTGAAACATCGCCGCTTGTCACCACCTAGTTGGCCACGTGGCTGACAAGATGATGTGGCTTGCCACATCATCATTGTCAACCTCTGGTCAGGTCGATCCGGACCTTGTTTGACCTGCGACCTTGACCCGACTCATTCTACACCATTTCTGAACCAAGAACCCCCATTATTTAACCAACCTCAACGTCTCTCACCCATAAAGAGATCTACAACTTAAAAACCAAGAGAAAGGACGCAATACTCACCTGTCAAGCTAGATCCTACACGACTAAACTTCGAACCAGTCTTGTCGCCTATCTCGTGGTCATTCTCCTCTCATTTTTATCCCTACAAGCTAGTACAAGTACAAGAAACACAACCCTGGCCTCAGTTTCTGTTATTAAACCTCAAACCCCAAAATCCAAAATTCAAAGTTTCTCGGTTTTTCTGCCACCCTACGTGACCGTCCTTGTCGTCTCTGGCTTCATTTCCGTTACAGTCCACTCTCTCACTCTCTCTTTCACTCAAGTAGTAGCAGATGGAATGGGAAGGGAAATTGGGTGGTTTGGTCGAATGGAGGAAATGGGAAGGGGAGATGCACCTTAGTGCATGTTTGTGGGAAGCTAGGCCAATGAGATGAGTGAAAAGTGTCACCTACTCATTGGTTCAACCTTCGATATTTAGAACCAATTAAAATAATTCAAACCTAAACTGATTCCCTCGTAAAATGTACCCATAAAATCGTGAAAGCGTTCTCGATCCGTAAAATAACCTTACATTGTCTGAATTTGGCATGCTGACTGTCTATGTAATCGTAAATTCCCGATCTACGTAATGGGTCTTAGTCAAATTAAAAATAACCTATCGAGTCAAAAGTCAACATTTTTCCCTTTCGAAGGGCATAATTTTCATTTTACTACTGAATTTCCAAAATTATAAATTTTTGAAAATCTGGGTTGTTACATTAGAAACCAAACCTAAGCTGTTGATATTGCAGAAAATACCTTTATGAAGCTGAAGCACATGCTCTTCAATTTACTATGGCCATGAAACTACCCGCTCTCGAGCTTTGGGTCGAGTTCCATAGCAGGCGTGGTCTGCTCGTACTATTGAAGCTGGCTCTTTGGCTCGGTTGCAAAGGCAAGAGACGAAGAAGGCCAATTTGGGTCTGCTTTGTATATAAAATTTCAAAATATGTGGTTTTAAAGTAGTGCAACAGACAGAGAAAGGCCGACAAACGGCAAGGCCAGTCGTCACTATGCAAACTCCTCACGTGGCTGGCTATCAGGAGCTGTCAAAGGTGACATGCGGCAGGATGCTGTCAGCATATGGCGTCATGATGTTGTCAGAAAGTGACACATGGCAGGTGTCAGATGGTGACCTGTGGCATGTGTTAAAGGACGCCACGTGGCAGTGCTGTTAGATTGTGTCAGATACCACGTTAGCTAGGGCTGACTTCAGTAAGTGACTTAGTGTTGACCAGAGCGCGTGGGAACTTTGATTGGCGCGTGTGGGATCGAATTTCACGGTGTAACTGATATTTTTCGAAAGGTTTTGACGTCCTGAATCCAATGGTGTTTTTTTAGGTCGATCAAAGATCGTTTAGTTGGTGTTTTGGAAGTTGTTCTCTTTAGGAAGCGTGCTCGGGACTCATTTCTAGTTCTGGGATTTTTGGGAGTTTATTATATGGACTTTATAGATTGTTTGTAACGACCCATCCCAAATTATCGAGATTAATTAAGAATTATTGATGGATTAACGAGGCTAATCAAAGATTAATCGAGGATTATCATACGTTCAGGGCGAAATTACGTTTTTGCCCCTAGACGAGGGCAAAATTTTGACTTTTGACCAGGGAGGTTCGATGGCCGAGGGCCGAGGACTGTTACGTAGATCGAGTCAATAATCCGTAGACAGGCGGCACGTCGAATTCGGACGTTCGACGAAAAAGTTACGGTTCACGGAAGATTTCAGGAACTATTCAAAATGGCACGTTTTACTAGGTAGTTGACTTCTGTTTTGTCTTATGTGGGCCCAGATCCTTCCTAGACCCCAGGGGATGAGTGAAACTTGTCACTCATCCATTCCCTCTTTTCCTACATTCATGCATATCATCTTCTCTGTTTTATTCCACCAAAACCCGAAACCCACGTACAACCCACCCCAAAACTCAAACCCACCTTCCTCAATCCTCACCTATTTTTGTTGGGCCATGATGGAAGGTTAGAGAGGAGACTGAGACAGTGAAGGTGGCGACAGGATCGGCTGAGCCGTCGTGGATGGCGGAGAAAGCTAACCCGATAACTCCATTTTGATTCAAGTATTCAAATTTTTGGATTTAGATGTTTAGGTTGTTATATGTTGGGAGGGGAGTGTTTATTAGGTTAGTATTCAAACAGGGCCGTGAGAGGGAGGTTGAACAGTCGAGTTTTAGCCCGTTTTTCTTGGTTTTAAATTGATGAATTGATAGGAAATGATGAAATAGAAAGATTAGGATTGGATTGGAAGGAATTGGATGAAAATTGGAGAAGATATGGGGTCGGACCGGTCACTCCGGTCCAGTTGGACCAGCCGAACCACCGAACCAACCTGACCAGGTTCACGTGATGTAGGAGACGACCCTGTTCATGGCGTGTGGCTCTCACCCGCAAGGGCTTTAGGTGGCGCGTGGGGGCGCGTGGACCATCTTTTGGGGGTGGTTCCAACATGTGGAATCATCTATTCGATGTAATGAACATTTTGGGACTAGTTTTGAGTCGATCGGACATCGTCTCGATATAGTTCGGGATGTCTGAAGGTTTATGATCGACTTTTAAAAATAGTTAAAAATTCCAAAAAATTACGGGGCTTTAGTGAGGAGTTATTTAAGTAGTTTATAACCCTCTATTTAAGTAGTTAATAACCCTGGAGAGGCTTATGGCGCGCGTATCGAGACGCGGCTTCGCACAGTCTGTGAGTGGACTTGTTTTATGAATTCAATGCATGCATAAATGTTTTAAATGCTTTAATGAACATGTTTTATGATGCCGTGAGTGCATTTGTTTGTGGTAGGTTAGGATTTACGTATTCACACGCTTTTCGAGGTTTCTACTTTATGTCGTGCCTATACGTACTGTGTTTTCAATGAGGGTTTAAGGAATGGATTTTGGATTTGGAAATATGAAATCGGACATGAGACCCATTTGAGTTATACGATAGGGCCGAGGGCCCTGTTAGTTTACGAATTAGGGCTTGAGGCCCCGTTGAACGTAGTATCGGGCTTGAGGCCCTGTTGACTGTAGTATCAGGCTTGAGGCCCTATTGGTTGTGAAATCGGGCTTGAGACTCCGTTGATTTATGGTTTCGAGCTTGAGGCCCCGTTAGTCTTGAAATCAGGCTATAGGCCCAGTTGAATGTGAAATCGGGCTTGAGTCCCAGTTTAGTTTATGAAATGAGAATTAGGGTTTGAGTCCCTATTAAACTATGGATTTAGGCCGAGGACTGTGAAAGTAGATTTGAATTGGATTCGAGGAATCTCGTTGAGATTCGAGTATGAGGCCCAGTTGAATTGAGATTTGAAAGAAGTATTTGAAAATGTATATACCCTCCGACATGAGTTGTTTGGTCACCTCTAGGCGTCGACCTGGAGAGTCACGATCCACTACCCGGAATGATATCCCCATAGGGAGCACATTCCAACAGTGGGAGTTATGATATGGTCTCGGACTGGGTCCAGAGACCGCCATCCAGACGTCGTAGATCCTGGATGTTGGACAGAGCCTCCCAGGTGTGGAATTCCTGGGGGTAGACTCGGAGTGAAACCCCAAGTAGTATGCATACTGATATAGATATGAATCGTGACAGATATCAGGGATTTGTTCCCTAGGGGCTGTGTGCCCTGAGTTGGCATCTCATCTGAGATGCCGAGGATGGGTTGTATATATGTATATGTATATGTATAAGTACATGAGATTTCACGAAAAGTGATTTGGGGCCGAGACCCCGTGTTCTATGTTTTGGAAAAGGATTTGGGCTGAGACCTTACTTAGTTATGGCTTCGTTGAGAAGCGGTTTGCAAATATTTTTTAAATTGTAAAAGAAAACTGGTTTTATAAGGTTTACAGAGAACTGTTTTGGGTCAATGCCCTAATAATTTTGTGAATGTTTTGATAAACATTTTTCGAATGCATGCATGTTTTTAGTGAAGGGCAAAAATGTCATTTTATGAAATGTTTTTATTAAAAATGTTTGTTTTGTCCACTCACTACTTTTGATGTTTTGAATGCCCTTCAGGTTGATCGCGGATGCGGGCTGTAGCAAAGACCGAGACATCACACTCCTCCTCCAGATCCTGGCGCTCTCTAGTAGTCCCGGTTGGGCTAAGGACAAAATTATCCCTGGTCTGACACTTCGTGTCAGACGGGAGCAGACACGTCCCACGTTAATCCCGAGAGATTTGGGATGGGTCCTATCAAGTTGGTATCAGAGCGTCTTTTGCTCTCAGAGTGACGCACAGGTCGGGGGTGTGATGTCTCTGCAAGTGGTAATAGCCCGTCATCAACCTGATAGTTAGGGTAATAGTATGGGGATTCAGTAGAATCGACCCTAGGTAGATTCCGTTGGCACGAGGTGTAGTGGTCTAGGGTTCAATTTGGCAAAGGATGTCGCATTTCTCTAGATACGTGATCCCTAGTAGGATCAATGCGCGTGTGAATCCAACGGCTTAGAGCCGTATAGTTACTGGAGATAGGATCCAGTGAACCAATAGACACAGTATGACGACCTGAGAGTCGGGACCATCGAGTAATCATGACGGACATGGAAAAGAGCAAGTGGAACCAGCGGAGGTCGAGTAATCAATACCTTTGATTGACTTCATAGGGAAGCCAATCCCAATATCAACACATCTAGGATGACCAAAATCCAACCTCATCGGACACTTACTCACCTGAGTAATATACCCTACGGGATTTACCTCGAAAAGAAGTTCAGTCCTAACATCCTCAACTCAAACATCCAAGTAAGAGTGATAAACTCTCCACCTATCTGGATCATCAAGATCACGATCCAGATCCACCACTACGTCAACTGACCATAGACGTCACAATCCCCGATCGTCACGACGTTCAAAGTCCTCAACCAAATTGCACATCTAAACAGATTAGTCAACGACGAGACACGTCGAGGCTGTGGGTTCTCACTGACTACCTCGTATCGATCCTTGGCATTCCACCTAGAAAATCAAGGTTGATACAAGACGATGACACAAAATCCATCCTCGAGAATGCAAATAAAACTCACTGCATTCACCACGCCTTGTAATCCAACATCGTCTGCCACCAAGCAGAAATGAGAAATCTAAGTCATGGAACTTCGATATGCTCAACTCCACCTGATGACCCAAGACAAATCTCGGGTCCACCAACCAATACACGATCAGCGTACTGGTGACGCAACCATCCTCTACCGGCATCTACCATCATCTACCACGGTAGAAACTGAGAAGTCACCCAAAATGACGTCGAAATACCCAATACCAATGCGGAAAACCCGCATTCCTCTCGTCACCTCAATCGCAACCTATCGCAATTCTGAAATTCCAACAAGATTGGAAACAACATACCCGGACATCAACCACGTGTCCCCTAACCAGTTTAACTCTATTTGAGATCCACTCCTGAACCACAGATACCGAACATATGCCCATTACGACGGATGTGACTCGGCGTCATCACAATCACCAGCACTAGCATCAGCACTAACACCGGCACCAATGCACTATCATCAGTATCAGTATCAGCACTAAGACATCAGTATCAGCATTGGCACACAGGGTGCAAATCTGACAACTCTGGATCTCCGCTCATACCGAGCGACGACCCCGCACCTCTGCTCAAATAGGAGAAACTCTGCCTCCCTCGTACCCGACAACTCTGGGTACAGTCGCCCTGATAACGCATACGAGAAAAGGAAACGTCACCTGAACGTCACCGATTCCCAACAATTGTAACTACGACCATTCTCGGTAGTAGCGCCCGCCACAGACTCGTGCAGACCTAACTACCAAACGCCTAGATATCCAGACTCCGCATCCAACGGAATCCATCGACCGTACCAACTATCGTGTATCCTAAACCTGGGATTTCATCGACAAGTACCAACCTCAACTGCGAAGTGCAGTCCCATCACTAAAGCTAACATGACCCGACCGACGAACGGCCCCAAATCCGAATAGTCGTCAAAGTCAAACCACTCGTCAACTCAGCTTTTCGAACCATACGCCATAAGGTAAGGTTCCACAATTACTACCTAGAGTTCCACTGAACCCAACTGCATAAGACAGTATATCCCACGATCTGACCGACCCCGCGGTCCCGACATCGTAAAGACGTCGATCCAACTAGGATTCCTCGAATCCAGCTGCTCACAGTAGTAAATCTATTTAACTCAACCAAATACGATCATCGAACTCGACAATATCCGACCATCCGGTTGTCACTATTCCTAACCAGTCATCGGAATTGATCCTACGACATCGTGAAGACGATCCCAACTAACCGTCTCACTATCCAGAACGCTAACGTAATAGTACGTTCATCCTTACATAGGGTCCCACACTGTCAACCCTGATAGAACTATGGCAACCCCGACATCTAGTGCCGAACCAAGACATCCATGATTCAATCCTACTAACTATCGTATCGACATCCCAACATCAGGTTGACCACGAACTGTAGCCCATTGAGATATCACATCCTCCACCTGTGTACATACTCCAAGAGCTGCACGGTTGCTCGAATAGAGACAACCCCGCTCTGATAAGCATCCTATGAGCAATCCTATGCTCTGATACCACGCTGACAGGACCCATCCCAATCCCCCCGGGATTAACGTGGGATGACCCTGCTCCCGTCTGACACGGAGTGTCAGACAAGGGATATTTCCGACCTTTGTCCTCCCGGGCTATTAGAGTACGCCAGGATCCGAAGGAGGTATGTGATATCTCGGTCTCTGCTACAGTCCACATCCAATGTCAACCTGAAGGGCAGTCAAAACATTAAAAGCTGTGAGTGGACAAAACAAGAGTTTATAAAAACAGTTTAACGAGAAGACATTTGTACCCTTCACTAAAAAACATGCATGCATTCAAAAACCATTTATCCATAAAAAATCATAATGAAATCAAGTACACGGGCCACTGCCCAAATCCATAAGGGACTCAGCCCAAATCATAAGAAACTAACCATACAGGCCATTGCCCAAAACCTGTGTAAACGCACATCATACATCATATCATATATCATATTTATATCATATACACATATAATTCACACAACCAATCCTGTCACGGTTTCCAAAGCTACGTGCATGCTACCCAGGTCTCAATCCGAGTCTTCTCAAAGTCAAGATCAATGTCCGCAGACCACTGACCCTACCCGAGGTAATAGTAATCATAGCCTTCCTGAGAGTAAGGAACCCAACTAGGGGGTGACTACACTCAGTCGGTGCTTCGTCACTACTCTGGGGTCCACCCAGGCCAACGACCCTCCACGGAGGAGATAATAGAAGTAAAGGAAGGTATATGAATACATATATATATATATAACATAAACATTCATGCCCGGTTCCCTTGAACCGTCATGATCCATAACATCCAACAAGGGTTCATGCCGGTTCCCATAAACCGTCATGAACCACGATACCATAACAAGGGTTCATACCGGTTCCCATAAACCGTCATGAACCGGGAAATCCATTTAAGGTTCCCTGACCTGAAATCAAAACCGTAAAGTAACTTGGGTCTCGTGCCCGAACATAGGACATCAGCTGGGCACCGTGCCCGATATCTGAGATCATATGCCCGAGACAAGACCAAATGGGTCTCATACCCGAGTTTATCCTTTTGAAATCCAAAACCTTTTCATTAAAACCAAATAAGAAATACAGACCCGTATAAGCACCGTATAAGGCCGAAACCTCGAAATACGTGCTTATACGTAACCACATACAAATGCACCCATGGCATCATCAAACAAGTAATAAAACATATAATAAAAATTTATGCATGCACCAATTTAGAAAACAAGGTCCACTCACAGACCGTCCGAGCTGCCACCGTCGATTTGCGTGCTATTCGGCTCCTCGAGCCGATCACCATCACCGGGACTCCCAAACCTGTCTAAATTTTAATAGAAGGTTACTAACTACTTAATTAACCTCCTACCAAAGCCCCGTAATTTTCCCGAACTTTTAACTATTTTTAAATCGACCCTAAACCTTCTGATGCCCCGAAACCTATCGAGACGATGTCCGATTGATGCGAGACTAGTCCCAAAATCTTCGTTACATCGAATAGAAGATTTCCCGTGTTGAACAATTTCCCAAATTATGGCCCACGTGCCCTCACGGGCCCTTAGAAGGTCGAAAACACTGTTCATCGTCATCCTCCTCAGAACTGAACCAGTTTTACTATTCACTGGCACTATTCACCGCACGGTTTTCTCGGGTTTTCGGACTGATTCGGGGTCCGTTTGGTCCCATTTTAATCCCTAAATTCCTATTTCTTCATTTCCTATCTAACACAATCCCTAAAACTAAGAAAAACCACCCGAAACCGAGCTTCCATCCGCCATCAATGGTGGCCGGATTTTCTCCGGCTGTTCACGGCCATTTCCGGCCATCCCAAACCACGTAAACAATCCTATTCTACTCCTAGGGTCCCCAGAAACCTTACCTAATTTGTAGAATCGAGTAAAAACCATTAGAACTAAATTTCAAATTTTCAAAGTTTTCTTACCTCAAGGTTCGGGCTCCGCCGTGGCTACCACCGTGAGCCACCGTCCATTCCTTCAGTCCTCAGCCCCTCACACTCCTCACACGGTCACTCTTAGCTTGCACAAGCAATGAATGGTGATGGTGTGTGTGTGTGTTTCGGTTTTTTGAAGAAAATGAAGAATACGGGGATATGGGTTTCGGGCTTTAGGAAGAACAAAGAAGAATGAAGTGATGATGAAGATGACTGATGAGAGATGAGAGAAATAATGGATGGTGAGGATTTAAAGATTAAGTTGAAATGGGTGGCTAGGATTGAATATTGGGTGGGTTTAATTATAAAATATTAAATTAATAATATTTAATTACTTAGATTCACAATTTAGGGGATTGTCCAATGGGATGAGTGACACTTGTCACTCATCCATAGGTCCACCTAAAATATCTTGGCCAATCAGATTATTCCAAGTCATCATCGCCTCGAAGTACGTGCATAGTGAAATCGAAATTCCGTGACCTATAACTCTCCCGTTCGAAGTCCGATTTCAGCGTGCCGCCTGCCTATGGATTCGTATCGTCCTTATCTACGTAATAGTTCTCAGCCCTCGGCCATCAGACATCCCGATCAAAAAGTCAACTAGTTTGCCCTTTTAACCAAAATTACCAAAATGCCCCTAAACTTCCGAACGTAATAACTTCCTCCTCGAACGTCAGAATTGAACGTGCCACCTGTCCATGAACTCGTGACGTCCCGAACTACGTCACGGTCATCGGTCAAAGTCCATTTGACCGTCCGAATAAAAAGTCAACGTTTTACCACGACCAAGGGCAAAACAGTCATTTTGCATCGTTCGTCCGATTTCGCCTAACTAATCACCGATTAACCTCACTAATCGTGATTAGTCACTAATCTAATCTAGGAATTTGGGACGGGTCGTTACATTTGAGATAGTTGTATGAGCAAAGATTCTACAAATTGGAGAGACGGTTGACTAATGTTGCAGTTTGGACCCTTCCGAATGGTAGCAGGGATTTTGGGATCTATAGCGATGCATCCTTGCAAAGGTTTGAGATGTGTACTTACGTTGCACGGGAAAGCTATGGCTTTTTTATCTAGGAAATTACACCTCATGAGATGACTATGGACTCTAGTAGCCAATTCCCTACGACACTTTTATTGCTGGATCGGGTAACTATAGCAAAATTTTAGGATTCGACTTGTTGCATCATCGGGATGAAGGTCTAATAGGGTGACCGACGAGACTTTTCACTCAGGAATGGTACATCCTGGTAGACGTAGGTTAGTTGGCCTTGGGGATTAACTCAGAGGTTGGCTGGATCGATGAACGGAGTGATTGGTCTTTGGATTCTTAGGGAGTATGTATTGGACACATCTCAAGTGTTACTCGAGTGACCGAGAGAACTCATAAGAGAGTTCGAGGTTAGAATGCTATCTGTCCAAATCTGGGATCAGACAGACAGGACTTAGAGTTGGACCATAACGACATGATGGTCGAATTAGATCTGAGGTTGATTTTCCATTGAGACACTTGGACCGGGCGTTGTATACTGTGCTCTAGATGCGAGGGGCTTTGAAGGGTTCAGTTACTATACGAGCTTGGAGCTCAGGGCCATGGATTTTTTGGTAAGAGGAACCTTGGTGATTCTGATTTGTTATTTCCTTGTCTAGAGCATGTATTTGATATGGTCAGGATACACTCGAGAATAGTGGGGATACCAGTTTAGGACTCGAGAAGAGTCAGGAACACAAACTTGGTCTCCAGGTGAGTTGAGGTACCGAAAGAGGACTCTGGTGCGAGTTGGGTTTTCGGTAGGGAGTTAAGATGGAGACAGTGGAGTCGATGAGTTACCAACTGATCATGAAGGTTTGTCGTGGGTCTCGTCAATGGTTGGGGTATTCTAGTGGAGATGGACTTGCTTACTGCTCAGTGGAAGCAAAGATGTGAGATTGGGTTCTGAGTTACACCTACATGGGTGGCAAGTGTGGTCGACAAGCGTCGATACTTTGAGCGAGGTTTGGCAGTTGAGTTTGAGTTTCAGTGGCAGTTCAATCACTCACTTGATGAGTGTTGTCACTAAGGATGAGCCGAGATTAGGCATTGGTCGTTGAATTGTAGTTAGCGCTGGGTGACGTTTGTTCCTTGTGTATACTGTGGATCTTGGGCATGGACATGACCACGTGGGAGCCTCAGGTTGGAGGCGGTATTGGATTTCCACAATTTTGGTTAAGAGTTGATGTGAATTTCGACGAAGAAATTCTTATAAAGGGGTAGATTGTAATGACCTAACACGTAATTTCGTGATTATCGAGAATTAATTGAGGATTTTTGTGATGAATCGAGGTGAAATGACAATTTTACCTATGGATGTGGAAAATGTTGACTTTTGACTCGGGAGGTTATTTTCACATTTATCGAGGTCATTGCATAGATCATGGAATTTTGATTACGTCGATAGGCGACACGTCGAATTCAAACATCGTGAGATTATTTTATGGGTCAAGGATAGATTTAGTCAATTTTACGGTGGCACATATTTTGAGGAAGTTGAATTTTAGTTGTTTATTAATGGAACCCAAAATATCTAAGTCTGAACTATCAGATGAGTGACAAGTATCACTCACCCCATTGGTCCATATCCCTACATACATGCACCTGACATCTCTCTTTCTCTCTCTCTGGATTCAAAACACACACATACACACCCGAAACCCCACCCCACTATTTATCATTTTCATCCTCATCTTATGCTTACTGCCTTTGAGGAAAACTGAGAGGAAGTGAGGCTGAGAGACGAAGTAAGACGTGGAGAGACGAACAGCCATGAAGGCTGGCTGGAAAACCTAGAAAAAGGTAAACCCATGAGCTTGAAATGGTGTTTTTAGTTTAGGTGTTTGAAATTGGAAACTAATGCCATGGTTATGTTCTCTGAGTCTGTTCGAGTAACTAGGGCCAAGAAATAGAGAGATTGGATGCTGGGATGAGCTCAGGTGGAAGCTCAAAGGTGGCCAGTGAGGATTCGAGCTGGGCCAGGGGGAAATGAGGTATGTTTTATTGATTTTGACCTCATAGGATTTCTAGGTAGGCTAGGAGTAGTTTGGTTAAAGAACGGTGGAATTTGGACGTAAAACGGTGAAGAACAAATCAGGTTTCGAATTCGGGTTGAATGACCTGTTATAGTCTCCCGAGTCGACCTGCTAGAGGTAAAAGATGATGATGTGGACTGCCACATCATCATGTAAGGCCATGTGGCAGTGGCTAATTAGTGCCACGTGGCGAATTGTCAAAGGCAACATGTGGCAAGATGACGTCAGTATGTGACGCATGGTAGGGTGCCACATGGCAGGTGTCAGATGGTGCCATGTGGCACGTGTTAGAGGGTGCCATGTGGCAGTGCTGTCAGATTGTGTCAGATGCCATGTTAGCATGTGACGTTAGCGTTGACTAGAGTGCGTGGGAACTTTGACCGATGCGTGTGGGCACGTGGGCTCGAATTTTGAGGTAAATCCGATAGTGTTCAAGTCGATCGAAGACCATTTGGTTCGTGTTTTGGAGGTTTTCTCCTCGGGATTTTTGGAGGTTTCTTATATGGACTTGTATACAATGTTAGTGACCTCGGAGTGTGACTTTGACAGGCTCGGACGTCCCGGAGGCGTCGATTTGGCTTACAGCTTGGGTTTTGAGTGAGCGGCGATACTGTGAGTGGATAGTTTCTTTCATAATTTTGATGCATGCATAATTATATGGTATAACTGATTTTTTGTTGTGGTTTGGCATGGTTATGATTACTGAATAAATGATTGGATTATAAAAGTATTTATAGTTATATTTTTGGATATTGAATGATGATGGCTTTTGGAAAACCCTGTTTTGGGCTAATGCCCTTGTGAGAACTATTTTGGGATGGTGCCAGTGTGAGAACTGTTTTGAGCTGGTGCCTGAGTTATAATATATTTAAATTTGGATACTATTTCTAAATTGATCAACCTCAGATGATTGGATCGTTATATTTGGAGTTGGACTCTGAGGATACTTAGAGATGGACTCATACATGGTCTGAGTTGGACTCGACACGTGCCGACGGAGTTGGACTTTATAGATCTGTAGTTGTCTATTGGTACTACAGAGAGAATGCTAGTTGGACTAGCGAGCTGGTTGGACCAACATGACGAGGTTTGACTTATGGCTGGTTGGACAAGAGGATCAGGTTTGACTTTTATTACTTATATGGTTTTCAAAATGACTTCGAGCCCGTGTTTTCCCTGAAATATGGGCTAAAAGGCCGTTATATATGTTTATGTGATTCCAGATTGGGCCCATGGTTTTATTTATATTTTGGTTTATCAGAAAACAATCTTTATAATTGTTAGTACGTACTCGAAGGTCTTGACAAGATTGTTATAGATATTCATCTTCTCAACCAAGCACGAGTTGTTGCAAGGGGAGATGAATACTTTGGCAATGAGATTGGCAGAGACTGATGCAAGGATGAGAGTAGCTGCTCAGGAAAAAATAAAAGTGGAGCTTTTAGGAGACCAATTAGATCAAATGAGGAATGAACTGACTTTAAATGTTGGTGCTGAAGCTCAACCAAACATGGGTTGTTGCACTCGAAGGTCTCGACAAGATTGTTAGTGAGAAAGAGGCATTGCAAGGGGAAATGAATGATTTGGCAATAAGATTGGCAGAGACTGATGCAAGGATGAGAGTAGCCGCTCAGGAAAAAAAATAAAAGTGGAGCTTTTAGGTGACCAATTAAATCAGATGAGGAATGAACTGACTTTAAAGTGAAGCTTTACGAGAATAAAAGCCAGCTTTTTAATAAAAAATCCCTTTTACGATGCAGAGCCAGCATCAATGCTCTTATAGCGAATGTTAATACTCTTCTTAATGAAAAAGGTTTTGAGTTCTGTTGAAAAGAAAAATAAGAATAACTCAGAAAGAAAAAAATTAGAATATGCAAATATTTGTAGCAGCAACTTTGGTTTGCCAGCCTTGGCATTGTGTCCTTGTATTTTTGTATAATCAAGCGAATAAGATGTGAATAATTTTTTCCTTTGTCTCCATCTCTATGACAAATGATACTGGTAGAGAACCGAAGGTGCCAATTCATCCATAAACGACAACCAATCTGGCTGTCGCTGCCCCGCTGCTTTCTTTTTGCCCCGGGACAAGGCCTAGTTGCCACCATGAGAAAATGGCTCGATCCTTTGGTCCTTAGGTCTCTGCCAGTAGTAATCTTTCCTTTAGATGACTTCGAAGATGGGTTTGGAGAATAAAAAAATTGTCTAATAATGTTGTAAATAATTTTGACCTTTAGATATTTTTAAAGGGTCAATATTAGAAGTGATGCATAATCCAAAAACACTTCAAAATCCAAATTTTTTTTTATTATGAAATCTAATAAAATTTGGCATGAAATAAGGTGAAATCATATGAAATAAAAAGAAATCAATTGAAACCCATTACACATTCACGATCTTGGGCATCATACTTTCAAACAAGTTTCTTTCATCCACACATTCACAATCTTAAATTTGTTTTATTCCTACATTCCAACCAAAATAGAAAAGCTAAAGGATAGAAAAGGACTAGCACATCCAATTTAAAACACTCTTAAAGTTCCATGTATTTAAGGTGCAAGGGAGCAAGCAAGCAGTAGTAAATAAAAGTCATCAAGCAACAACAAACGACATTTACCAAAAGCCATCAAGCAGCAACTAATGAAATCTGGTAATGAACACTGTAAAAATAACTAAAAAACTAGGTTGTACTCAAGTATCCAAGGGTATATAGTAGATTTAAAAATTAATAAAAATAATATATTCCTTAACGGTCTAGTTTGGATTTAATGAACCTCCAAAATGAAAATCTAAAACCAAACCGTTACTAATGGAGCGGTTTGTATCCTCAAATTGTTTCACTTTTATCATGTCGAATCTAAATCATTGGATAAATAATAGTTTAGAACTAGGGATGGTCAAATGAGTTTTTTTGAGGGTGTGGGTAAACCCTTACCCTATATAGGTACAAATGGGTTTTATACCCATTTAGACCCATCCTCAATTTTTGAGGGTTTACCCAAACCCTACCCATGGCGTAATTGGTACCCATGACATTTTACATTTATTTTCTCCTTTCAATTTTTTTTCCTTGTGTTTTTTTTTTTTAACTTCTAATTTTTTATACCTTTCAATTTATTTTGCTTTTCATTTTTCTTTTTACTTTTCATTTTACTTTTACTTTTTATTTTTTATTTTTTATTTTTACTTTCATTTGTCTTCAACTTTTTATTTTTAATTTCTAATATTTTTTCCTTTTAATTTCGTTTGCTTTTTTTTTCCTTTTCATTTTTTTCAAACCCTCTCAATTTCTATTGGAATTTCTGTTACAATCCGTCTTGAAATTCAAAGTGAGAATTAGTAAATGACCAATTTACCCTTCAATCCTTAATTATCAAAATTTGTCGAGTTGACCAAAACTAGTGAATGAGTTATTTGAGAATTTGACTCTGAAAACTTTCTAATTAAATGAAGAATGAGTAGTAAATGTCGAAATGGAATTCAAAACTTGAAAAAAAAAACTTGTAAGAAATTTTATTATAAACAATTTTTAAGATTTTATAAAACTCCCTTTAAATTATTTCATGGTTCTGAAATCTTAAAAAAAAATTATAGTCATTTAAAATGAATTATTTAAGTTCTTTAAAAAATTGATGTTAATATAAATTCGTAACATTTTTTTGTATAATTTTTTTGATGAAAGATGAAATAACTGATATTTAATTGAAATAAAGTAATTTTAAATAATAATACCTATTAAATAATAATAATAGTAAGAATAGAAAGAAAAAAAATTAGTAAAGGGAAAAAGTGTTAAAAATTTATAGATAATTTGAAGAATAGATAAAAAAAATATACTTTGAATTTAATGGGTATTAAATACCCTCAATACCCATGGGTAAACCCTCACCCTACCCATTAGATGATGGGTAAATTTTTACCCATCTAATTTCTACTAATTTCAACAATACCCATGGGTACCCATGGCCATGGATAATTATGCTCATCCCTATTTAGAACAGATTAGTTAATTGTTTTTAATGGATTATGTCCACCCTTACTTACCACATATACTTATCATAGACATAAATTAATGGAAAAATTGTTGTCACTATACTATATAGATGACAATTTTTGCTGAAATTGTCATCTCTCAAAATAAGATGACATATTTAGTAGAAACCGTCATCTGATTAATGTCATATAAGGCAAAAATGACATAGTAATTAATACAGATTCCATCTTAAAATGGATCCCCCCACCACCCAAACCCCCCCCCCCCCCCCCCCCCCCCCCCCCCCTCAATTTGGTTGAACTTTGACGGTTCAGTTAAATATGGTAACAATACTGGTGTGGATTTTGTTATCAGATATATTATATTGCTCCCTACTGCTACTTGTGCTAAGAATATAGGTAAAACTAATAGTCTAGTAGCTGATGGATTGGCTCTTTTTGAAGGTGTTAAAGTTGCTTAAGATTTGGGTTGCCATAGTCTTCTTGTTGAAGGGGACTCCAAGGTTCTTACTTTCTTTTGTCCAAGCTAAAATTGTGCCTCCATGGAGAGTCAGAAACATGTCATTTCGGAAAAAAAAGATGGAAGGCTTTTTTCCAATTTATTTTCTTCTTTCATGCTCTAAAGGAAGCCATTTTGTTGTTGATTCCTTGGCTAATTTAGGTCAACATGATGATATGGATAAGTCATGGAGGAATTCTTTGCCTCGTGCTGCTATAGCTTGAAAGTTTGAGTTCTTAGTTGTGATTGTTCCAGTGACTTTTCATCATTCTAATTTTATTTTGTACTTCAAAAGAAAATAAAACTTCCATTATCATAAACAACTTGCATAGAGAAACAAAAGTAGAGAACCTACCATCTTTGTGAGAGTTTCGGAGTGACAATGTTAATATGGAGTTACTATAAGTTGTTGTAGAGAGTAAAAGTTGTGGGTAATTTTCTTAGGGTCGTTTGGTATTACTTTTTTTTCCCCTAAAAAGTTACTTGATTTGAAAGTGAAATAGTACCAAAAGCGTTATGTCAAAATTTTAAAAAAAATTATTTTTTTGAAAAGCGATAATTTTTTACAATAATTTTTAAAAGTAGTCTGCAGATTGCTTTTGAAAATTACTTTTACAAAAAATTATTTTAGTGCATAGCTTCTTATTATGAAAATAAAACAAAAACAATTTAAAAAAAAACATATATGAAAGAATTTTTCAAAAAACTACAACAATCTCAACTTGCCCTTAATTTTACACTAAACTAAATATAAAATTCAAATTGATTGGTAAACCTTCCTTTTTTTTTTTAGTTTTGTTCTTCAAAATTCTAATTTAATTTGCTCTTATGTTACTTTCTAAGCTTTTTACTCAAAATACATCCTAAAATATTAAGTTTGTCTCAAAATACACCCTGAACGTGTTTTTGTGCCAAAATGCACCCTAAACTCCCATTTTCATTCAAACTTACTACTTTTCCGTTTACCAATGTTAAATTGAAGAGTAAATTCGTTAAATTAACCAATTCAGCCATTTGAGTTTGGAATGAGGATGACGTGGCACCAACTCAGTTGATGAGTTGGTAAAATATTAAGTTTGTCTCAAAATGCACCCTGAACGTGTTTTTGTGCCAAAATACACCCTAAACTCCCATTTTCATTCGAACTTACTACTTTTCCGTTTACCAATGTTAAATTGAAGAGTAAATTCGTTAAATTAACCAATTCAGCCATTTGAGTTTTGAATGAGGATGACGTGGCACCAACTCAGTTGATGAGTTGGTAACATAGCTCAACTCCCCCAAATAATACATTGGTTGTGCTCTGCCTTCAGCCTTGGTGAAAAAAACTAAATCGAAGAAAACATAGAGGCGGCACTAGGAGCTTGACCTCCAACGACTTGAGAAGAAAAAACATAGGCACTAGGGCCACTTGAAGGCAACCACATCGGCAAGGGTTTTCATCATCAGGTGCCCCATTTTAGTCTTCCCCAAAATTTCCCTAATTTCCTAATTTTGGGTGTGTTCCATCTCTTCACCTGTTCATGGACCAAAAAATGGAGAAAGAAAGGTTGAATGAGCTAAATTATTGCTATTGTGGGAAGGCTAGCAAGATTCTCACATCATGGGCCAAAAAATTCAAGGAGGAGGTTCCAAGTTTGTCCAAATCCAAGGGTGAGAAATTTGTTTATGTTGTCTAATTTTTTTGAAATATCTATTTGGGTAGAAATTGGGTGAGAATTTGGGTAATTTAATTAGAGTTTTGTGATGGATACAATTTGTTTCGGCAAAATTGTAGTTTTGGAGATTGGATGATGAAATTTTGGTGATGAAATTTCTGATTTACAGTAAATGATTATTAATAAGTAGGTATATATTCATTAATTCAAGAGTCATGATCAATTAGTTTCACATGTGAGTGGTTGGTTAAGTCAAGTGTATGTTCTTTCTCTAGGGGTTGTTAATGTTGTGATGCTATCTTCTGGAGTGGGCATGTGCCATTATGGACGACATCTAGAAAACCTTAATTTGCATCATCTCTGTAGCTGACGGAGGCGGAAAATGAAGTGGTGGAGCCTTAGGAAATGTTATGTCCAAAGATACATATAAGACCCGTGAGTTTGAGAAGTAATATCGGTGAGTAAGACCCGTGAATTTGGAAAGTAAAAACGGCGAGCAAGACCCATGAGCTTGGGAAGTAAGAACAGTGAGTAAGACTCAGGTGAACTAACATTACTAATCTTAAGATGGGCATAGGTACGCAATTAAGAATACAAAATCCAACACCACATAAGAAAGATAAAATGATATTTGATCTCACATACACTACACCAAAAAGTGGGGTTTTAAGGCGTGCAAATTAGGGCGTGCAAAAATGCGCACCTAAAAGATCCCCTTTTAGCGCGCACATTTTTGCACGTCTTAAAAAATGTATATTTTTATTATTTAGGGCGTGTTTTTTTTGTGTGCCTTCTCTTCTAACTTATTAAGGCGTTCTTTGAATATGTGTCATAAAAATGGGGTTTTAAGAAGCTCTTGGTGTGCCTTAAAAATGGAGATTTTAAGGCACGTGTCTGCGCACTGTAAAAATTGAAATTTAAGCATGTAGTAAAAGATGAGTTTTTAAGGTGTTTTTCCGTAAAACGAAAGAAAATGTTCATTTCCCAAACCTAAAATCTTTAAGTTGCCTCCTACCTAATTTTTTATGCTGCCCAACAGGATGCGATCAAAAATTCAAAAAATATAGCCCAATCTGAACAATTCTTTTTGGTCCTAAGGCACCCAAACTATCCTCTATTCTCCTCTCCTCAATTCCTAAATCTCTTAATCCATAAACACACAGAACAATAAACAAAATCAATAGCAGGAGGACAGTGACGGTGGTAAAAGGAGGACAACAAAAGAAGACCCCAATACCTGACTCCTCGAACTGGCAGTTTTAGAGCTCCGGTTTCTAACTCCTTGTGTCATCGGAGAAAAACTGTTAGGGATTCATCGAAGACATGGTGAGCATTCTGTAACTCCCGAGTCGCAGAGCTCTCGATTGTTCCTCACCGCCGCCGATCGATGCTGGTTCCTCCTCATTTTGGATCAGACACGCGTGTTTCATCAATGACCGTTCAACAAAAGGTCGTTGGCAGAAGCTCCGGTCCCATGGCGAAGCGGTTAGGATTCTTGCAATGTTAGATAGTTCATATTTCAATATGAACTTGAAAGAGTACATGGTCACTCTCGAGAAACTGCTTGGAATTTGATTCGCACTCTCCGTCGATGGCAAAATCTTCGTCCACACCCTCAAGGAAAGGGTAATTTTTGTCCTTGTATCTCTCTTCTTTGAACAAAATTTCGGAGCTTCGCTTCGATTTTCTCTATTTGATTGATTGATTTTTTTTTTCGTCTTTGTATTTGATTTGGCAAGGTAATGCGGAGAATGGTGGGTGACACATTAAAGAAGGCTGGTGATTCCTCTAGGGTTAGGCTGTTTGAGGCCAACGATTACGGTGTTACACAGTATGCCATTAAATCTTACTGGTTGAGGACAAAATAATCTTACTAGTTTAACAGGCTGGTGATTCCTCTTCGCCGCCTCTCACACGCCACCTCCTTCTCTTCTTATCGCCCCTGTGCGACTTGGATTCTGCTTGCCCAAGGCTGAGGACTCAAAGGATTGAGTATGTTTCTCTAATTATCAGTTTAAGATTTTGCAAGTGTCTCTAATCATCAACATGTGCATATATGCATGCTCCTCCATGTGTTTTGGTTTATGCAAAAATATTCCTTCAATTAGTTTATTGTTAGTTTTCTTTATTAAACCAATTCAACTCTTTAGTATTTTCAGTGGCCAATCTACATAAAATATGTACATGAGTCACTTGAGGATTTTATACCTATTATTTATAGTTTGGATAATTTTTATTATGGATGATGAAGCTTTAAGTAGATATTTTACATGAGAAAGGACAATACACGCATTATAATTTGCAAGACTGAAGTCAAGTTTGCTTATTGTGCGCTGTGAGTCGGAAGTCATTTTCAGATTACATTATGTACATGTACATGTATGATAATCATTATATATATATATATATATATATTGTGATTAGTATGAAGTATTTAGTTTTGGTATGGAAGCTTGTGGAGTGAAGACATTTTGTGATATTGTTTTTTGAGTCTTTTTCAGGATTTTTATGATGGATCATGTGTTAGATTTTAATGCTGGATCATGTGTTAGACTTTAATATGATCATACATGTAGTATTCATGCTTTTTTATCGAACTAATAAGATTTAACCACATGTATGTGGCAGGGGGTTGATCTTCAACTACTCTTAACTTTGAAATTTTATTGTTGTCTCAATATATACCATTTATCTTTCAAATTAGGATTAACAACAACTTTGTCTCATTATTTAGGGAGAGAATCTACAAGCTGGAAATAGGTTGATGGAGGTTCATGTTCCACTATGTTCATTGCAAATCTAGGTCCAAATTGCACTGAAGATGAACTGAAGCAAGTGCTATCTCAGTGAGTAGCTTCTGTTGCTATCTCAGGAACTGCATTCTTTTAATTTACAAAAAGTTTATTTATACTTTAAATTTAAAATTCACTTCATGTGTTGTTTTTGGCCTTTCTCTTTATTTCATTCAGCTCCTTATTCCAGCATATGCAGTTGAATACCATATTCCAATTTTGCATTCTCTCTTGTGGTTCAAATGAATCATATGACGCTACATTTATGCTTGCAGTTGCTATATGAATTAAAGAGATCCATAAATTTCTAATTGGAAGAGGAGCGAAAGATTATCCAGCTCGAAGTCTTTGAAGATATTTTTGTATTACTTGGAAGGAATATGAGGTGGTAGACTTTGTTTTTATATGGGGATTATGTTCATTAGGATTCAAAGGAAATTTGATTATGATTGGTTTTATTATTTTGTGTTTTGTTCAAACACCTCAACTTATTACTTCTCTGTTGAATTACTATCGATCAATGATGTATCTTTCTTATATTTGGTGTACTTGTAAATTGATTATTTACTTTTTTATGTTGAAAATACTATATAATGCAGTGGATATTGGTATAAATGGAAATCTACTAAAATCAGTAAGTGTAAAAAAAAAATTGCAATGAGGGCGCGCAAAGTATGCCTTCAATGCTCATTTTATGGCGTGCAATTTGCGTTTTCATAAGTTGTATGAAACCCTTTTAAGACGTGCATTACGTGCCTTAAATATGAGTATTAAGGGCATGTGCTGCGCGCCTTAAATTTGAGTATTTAGGGCGTGCAACGTGCACTTTAAATATAGTATTTAGGGTGTCCATCACTCACCTTAACTATATGCTTTTACAGCGTATAATGTGTGCCTCAAATAATACATGTCTTTTATGGCATGACCTTTTAAGGTGCGCACCCACGCGCCTTGAAATTCCTTTTAGGGAGTGCATTGTGTGCCCTAAAAGCCCTGTTTTGGTGTAGTGATAAGTTGGTGAAATTCAAACCAACACTAGCCAAGATGTCAAATTCACTATATACATACATATATATATATATATATATATATATATTTCAAAGATCATAATCAAGCATCACTTCATTGAAATCTTTCTCTTTGTTGGGGATTTGAACCTCGATTATTTTGAAGGAGATACACTCTGTGCAAAATCATGTGGTGGTGGCTGAGACTGAGCATGCTGGCAACCACCACATTGTGACATGTTTTATATAGGTGGACTTGGTTGTGAAAAAGGTTGCTTATAAACACTTGGATGTGAAGCCATTTCTTGAGAAACTGCTTGTGTAGGAATATTTTTATGCTTTGATATAGTTCTTGTCACTATGGTGTCATTAGATACTTTTTCATTAGCTTCCTTGTGTCTGCGACGTGCTTCTTACCTTTTGTTGGCTTTGGTAGTTGCCTTTGCTATTATTGTTCCTTGAAGTTGACAAATCAAACAAGCATGAAAATTAGCAAGTATCAAAGATGTTAGTACCTAAACCAATAAAAGCAGGCTCAGAACAATACATTGCATTTGGTTATATTATGGCCACCTAAACCACAGTTGCTGCATTTCATCTTTATGTGATATCTTGGAAATTTAGTACTTGGAGTCTTCTTGGGCTCCTCAAGTGCTTTTTTCCCTGCTTTTCTTTGGCCTGCCAGGTTGTTTGTGGTATTTGGGTGGTTCAATGTATTTCTCCTAGTTGATCTCCATTGGTCTTCACTTGTCATTGGCATGATGATTCTTGAGTAACATCTATTATAGGACTCCAAATTGTAGCAATCATCCACATAATCCGCTGCATGATGACATAATTCTCTTATGACACAACAGGCATGTGGGCAGGGAAGTCCATTAAGATCCTATTTTCGACAAGAACATGACTTCGCACTCAAATCGACCCTAAACTACCATCATGTGTGAGAATTTATTTCAAAAATATAATTCCAGCATAGCTTGATAGAAATTGTTGTCCTTGTTTCTTGTTTTCTTCCAACATTTGCCTAATTCTTGGCCCAATTTGATACCTTTGCCAATGATCAGAAGCCAACCAATATAACAACATGGAGTGAACACCCAGGTTGTAGAAATTGGGACAACTATCTATACTACCATAATACTTCTAGCATGCTTACTAAACGACTTTAATATATATTAACCTTCTTGCTGAGTGCAGCAACTTGACATAATTCCTAATTTTCTCGAACATAGTTAATATAGGTTTGTCCCTTACTGGAATAATTGCCTTGTTGAAAGTCTCATTGAGATTGTTGGTTAAGATGTCACATTTAAAGGCCGGGTTGAATTGTGCATGACACCATTGCTTAGGATCCCACTGACTTAGCCAATAATGTGGAAGCTCACTGAGTTCAAGTATCTTCTTCATTTCAGCTTCAAACCATAGAAAATTAGTCGACAGGCGTTTCTTTCAAATTGCACTTTCAAAGTCAGGCCTTTGTGAGATACCTTAAGTTTTCATGCAAGTTCATAATCAGTGTCTAAGCTCTACATGTGGGAACATCTCAGCTACAGCTTTAAGAAGCCCTTTCTACTTAATAGTCATAAACAAGTACCCATGGCTATTCAATATTTTTAAATCATCCCCTAAAATTTTCATAAACCTTTTTTAGCTACTATAGTTCTCAACCTCAATAATGACCCATGCTATTGGATACATACCATTGTTTGCATCCACTCCCATAGTAGCCAAAATCTATCCAGGATGTGGGCATTTAACATGAGTTCCATCTAAAGGCCTACAACCTTCAATCTAACCTTTTTAACAAGGCTCTAATAAGATGTACACCCTCTGGAATCTAGGCAGCCCATCACCTTCACGTTCAAACTTAATCACCACAGTGCTTTCAATATGCACTCTTTTCAGCTCATTACAGTAATCTCATAAGATTTCATATTATCTAGTGTATTTACCTTCAACCAACTATATGGCTAGACATTTTTTTATTAAAAAGTGGACTACCTTGTCTAATACCTTGATTCTTGGGTCACAAGCTCTTGAAACTCCCATAAAACCCATATCTTGCTTGTTAGCTGTCTTGAATACTTTCTCACCAACTCCTTAGTATTTGCATGAATATTGTAAACACCATGCTTACAATCATATTTAGGATTGAAGGTTTTTACTTAGGCGTATTCTCTCTCATTCAATTTTGAAGCATAGACGCTGAACTTGCAATTTTTCCCATCTCCACACACTACCTTGATCTTATCAGAACTATTCTTCTTAAAGTTCAATTCCCTCCCAACTATCACAGAGTACCTTCTAATTGCTTCTCTAAAGATTGTGGCAAAAGCAAATTTCAAACTAAGTTCAAAAATGGGATTTTCCATGTTGGTTTCTAGATGGAAGTCCCTATATGCACTACCATCTTTTTTTGTTCGCCCCATACGTTGAGCCTGATCTTCCCCACTTTACTATCTTCTACTTCTGGATCGAAGTTTTCGAGTTTGTGAACTTGCTCCAATCTCCTCATCTGCCAAATTTTGATCATCTTCAAGACCATTAGGATCAATTTTAGCAATTTCATGGTCTACATAATTTTGAAACAGAGTATCATCCATGTTTGTCATTTGAATACCATGTTTTTCTATGCCTTGCACAAACTCAGTGTCAACAAACTCTAGATCAAGTTCATCCTCTTCTTCACTATTTGCATCTTCCAGAACTTTTCCTTTTCCTTTACTTATATTTGTAACATCTTCATCTTATTCCCTCTCAGCAGCTTCAACTTCATTCACCTTCAACTTCTTTCACAACTTCAACTTCTTGAGGCAATCTAATCTCATCTCCACCCCCACTTCTTAAGTACATAGGGATTACCAAGCCCTTTGATTGAATATATCCCTTACAAAGCTGGAACAAGTGTCCATCACCACTCAACTCAACCAAGTTCCCACTGTTCTACTCTTTAGAATAGATGCCCATAGAACTGGTATCATAACCCAACTTGTTAGCCACACCTTTCATCTCTAACATTAATATAGAATCTACCCATAAAGTCATACCATTTAATCTTTCCCCCCTTACACGACAATGCCACTCCATCTTTCCCCCCTTCGACCACCACACTATGATGATGCGCGACTAAGCTGAAAAATATTAGCATAATCTACAAAGCACATGAATACAATCAATTTAGTACATTCCACAAAGAAATTCATCTGAGAATAAAAAAGAAAACTAGAGACACAAGGAAATTCATGCGCTCACAAAACAAAGATTGGAGACTCAACGCTCACTATGACTTCATTTCGAGTGCATATATGATCCTACATTTTTTTTTTATTCACTACCTTACTTGCAAAACATTGAACTAGTATTATCCCTCTCAGTTACCAACTCACGAACCCTTCACACCAAAATTACTTTACATTAAGTAGCTAGGTATAAATAACATAATTGAGACAATATCTCACTTCGTCACTAGCTTGTTGAATGATATAGTGAATGATTTAAACATGGATAAACTCATACAAGAAATTAGGTGTACTACTGGCCGGAAAAATACATAGTCAATTAAGTAAACCCATATAAAATTTTTGAGACGGTACATTGAACATACATCAATAGAAAAAATTTGTGAGACACTATCATCATATATATCTGATCCCGTATAATTAAATGCGCTAATTATTTCAATAATGTGTCAATTATTTTGCCTTGTAGGTCTCAACAGCAATCGTCGAGCCTTACCATAGTGTTCTCTCTACTCATTCCCTCCTTGAACACACAGATGTATCTGTGCTCTTGGACAATGAAGCTATCTATGACATTTGCAGGACAGTATGGATTCCTTTTTCAACCTCAATTTTCCCATTGACAACAACAAAACAATCCCCCCAGCACATACATTTCCCCATATCCACTTGATCTTACTTACTTAATATATATACATATAAAGGTAAATAAAGAGGCAAGCTCTAAAAATTTCAAATAAATTTCAAAATTTCCACAAAATTTCTTTGCAGCCAAATTGTTCCTGTCCAAAATCTTTTGCTCGTTTTAGGAGCTGCGACGCCCCAAGGCAACTCTAGATGGACCTACACGTGGAACCTTTTTTTTTTTTTTTTGCTGAGCGAGGGAGGCTGACCGTGCATGGGATCTCTTTTACGTTAATGCAATATGGAGATGCTGGATGGGCAGAGCCTGAAGGGTCTTAAGCCACGGTCGATCCCTAGATGGGTAGACCAGAAAACAAATGGGCATTTTAACTCAGGTGCAAGTGTGCCACCAGTAGAGAAACTGCTACTGGACAGTATAATTGGGTTCCATTTTCGACCCGAAAAGCTTTCCTTTTTTTCAATACGATTGTGAGGCGGGCGGACAAGAAATCCCCGCGTTGTTCTTTTCTATGCCTTTTTCAAGGACTTAAAATATTTTCTTTCCAAAGATGCCCAAATCAGAAGTTATTCTGCCATGATATTCAAATCTGGTGTCCCGACTTGGTGAATCGTGAACCACACTTGGATGGTATATTTCGAGCACCAATCACTACTTAAGACAATCTGGTTGTATTAAAATGGAAATGGAAGTATGAGTGCAGGAATGTAAAAGTATTGGAATTGAATAACAACTAAAATTACAAGTGTAGAAACAATAAACTATTTCCTTAACATTCCAAGCTCGTAAGGAGAAGTAAATTCGGGAAATCTTCAACTGAGATGAATATCAGTTGGATATCATGCCATGAGATGGCAGAGCACTCAAATGTGACGGCGAGACGTCGAAAAGGGAGGTTTGAGTTCCTGGGTGACCTTTCGTATGTCGGTAGTCGAGATGGCTATCAGTAAGATGGTGGCCGGAGATTGCCCATGAACCGGTAGTCAAAAAGACTATTTATGAGCTGTGGTCGGGATTACTGTCCATAAGTAAGTAGTTGGGATGGCTATCCATAGGACGGAGGACGAAGACTGTGCGTGAGTCGGTAGTCTAATTGATTGTCCGTGAGCTGGTAGTCGATAATATCAACCCTTATGACACTGAGTGGTTAGAAAAAAAGTTGATCTTTCACGAACCTCAGCCGAAAGTCCAAGAATTGGTCAGTTAGGAAGAGGGCGACCCTTATGACACTTGAGAGGCCAGATTGAAGGCATATGCAGGGATGAGAAGCACATCATGATTGTTTTGCCCCTAGGAGTGGGCAAAATGTTGACTTTTAACCTGGGAGGTCCGAGGGCCAAGGGCCAAGAACCGTTACGTAGAGCGGGTCGATACAAATCTATAGACAGACGGCACGCCAAAATCGGACGTCGGACGAAAAAGTTATGGTCACGGGAGCGAAATCGATTAAACGTACGAACTGAGGGTTTAATGAAAATAATATTATAATATTGTAATCTCACATAAAGCTAAAATTAATCTAGACCCTTGGATGAGTGACAAGTGTCACTCATCCCCACACTCACTTTCCCTAATTCATGGATCTTGCCCCCATTGGTTAATTAGTCTATATTTTATTTCTCTCATGCAATCCTAGCCATTCATTCTAACTCCTAGATTGCATCTGCACCATTGATCCCACCTCTTTTCTTCTTTTATTTGATCAGACTCGTCCCTCTCTCTCTCTTTGACTCTCATTTGCAAACCGTGAAGGAGACCACCCCCTA
Source organism: Prinsepia uniflora (assembly GCA_032719365.1). NCBI lineage: Eukaryota > Viridiplantae > Streptophyta > Magnoliopsida > Rosales > Rosaceae > Prinsepia > Prinsepia uniflora. The sequence goes on from CM064870.1 coordinate 19,820,490, forward strand.
ACTCGATCAAGCAACCCATAGAGCACCCTCTCACCACTCTCCCTCACATAGCTTCTCCCCAGCCACATATTGACAGGACCGCCCCCGAAAGGGGCATCGATAACCGTGCCTGGTCCTGCTCCCGTATGGAAAGTCGACTGAAATAACCAAGTTACCCTCAGTACGTGCCAAACCAGGGATAGCCACATGTGCTTACTCATGCCTCCGCCCCTCGTACAACCTCGAACAACGTGCCACGACCTGGAGGGTCAATAAAAAAACAAAAGGTGTGAGTGGACAAAAATAAATCATTTTAGCAAAACAGTCACAACAAACGTTTTTACCCTCCGCGTAAAAACGAATGCATGCATACAAAAATCATTTCGCAATCAGTTAAGATTTTCCACATAAGAAAAACTGTGTATCAAATTTCAACATAAGGAAAAACTCGTATGACCTCAAAAACCTTTTTCCTTTCTCAACCATCGGGTCTAAGCCCGCAATCATAAACACCGGGCCTCAGCCCAAAACCACGAATCAAAGCCCAATGCACAACATGATCCAAGACCAACAACCGTATACCGGGCCACTGCCCAACTCAACCGAAACATCAGGAATCATCAATAAATCACAAGTCAAATTATTTTGCTGGATATCAAGTGCGCCCGAGTCTTTAAACTCAAAACCATGCGCATAAACAGGCCTTCCCGGGATATCAACGAGTCTTTAAACTCAGAACATAATCAATAGGCCTCGGGGGTATCACAGTAACCGAGTCTTTAAACTCACGAGTCTTTAAACTCATTAAGGGCCCTCCCCCGTCATCAATTAACTGAGTCTTTAAACTCAAAACGTGCTCCAGCAACAGCACCCGGGTCTTTAAACCCAAAACAGTTTTCAACGGGTCTTTAAACCCCAAAACATTTAACAATCACAACAACGTGGGATCCATCCCGAAATCACATTTTTCACAATAGGACTTATGGTCCGAATTTCCACATTCAAATCCCCAAATCTTACTTCACAAATCATATTCAAATCATCATTACACACGGGGCATGTACAATCATACCAAATCACTTTATTAAATCCTTTTTCATTCCCGAATTCGAATTCGCAATAATGATTCCGTAAGCCGGCATCCGGAAGCATCATCCCGAACCCAAACCAAGAATCCACTTTAAATTTCCAAAAACCGAAATCTCGTAAATCAAAGTTACTTTTGTGCCCCGAGCATCAAGCCCGAAATCACCTTTTTCAAATCCATTTTAATTCTTAGAAATCACTTCTTTCTCAAATCCCCTTTTCAACACATCAAACCCACAATCATAATCACCAAAATCACGATCCAATCAAAACATACTCAAAACCCATTTTTAAAATCCTCAAAATCACAAGTCTCATTTTAATTCCCCGATTCAAACATCAACAGTGATCAAATCACAATAACTCGAAATCTCGTAAAACGTGCAAATCCGGAACGTTCTCGAAAAACGTGTCAAAATCGTAAGTCACACTCGCAATCATAAACAACCTTCTTAAATCATTTTACTCCCATTTCTTATAACTTCTCTCATTTAACCATTATTAAGCACACGAGTGACCATAGTCTCGAAATACGTGAGATTTCACATGTATAGTAAAATACGTATAAATACAGGAATCGAATACGTATAAATACGGAAATCAAAATCAATCACAACTTATAATCATAATCATAAAATCATAGAAATAATTTATGCATGCATTAAATTTGAAAGCAACGTCCACTCACACACCATTCTTAAGGCTCGGTTTCACGCCGCACGCGGTTCCGTAATTTCCGATATTTTCCAGAAATTCCAAATCCTGTTCGAAAACATACTTTAGTGTCACTAAGGGCTTACATAACAGCATACTAATTTCCCATAATTTTCCGGGAATTAATCGTTAATTACAAACGCAACGGAAATCTTCGGACCCTCGGAACCATATTGAAACGGTGTCCGATAAACTCGAAATCAACGCTAAAATGTTCGTTACAATGTGTAGGACAAAAGCCATTTTGAACTCACCTTGAAAATCGGACCCACGCGCCGTCACGCGCCGCCGCAAGCGGCTGCGCGTGACACCCACGCGCCTGCTACAGTGACGGTGAACAGTTCGCCTTCTTCGCCCGTTTCCTCTGCAAACGGGTCCTGCAACCCGCGTGACAACCCGGTTAGATAGCGATCAATTCTCAATCAATTCCTTTCCTTTTTGATCCTAACTTCTTCTATAACCATTTAATTCCAGTTCTATGTCGTCCATTAGCCTCGACATAGACTAAATCGATCGACCCCAGACTCGAACAGTCGACAGGTCGAGTTCTGGAACTCACCCAACACGGTTCCATTCTCAAATTAGCTTAGACAGGAGCTTAATATGACCCATACGAACATTAAACCGCAACCAATTTCACAAACCTTTACCTGTAGGTAGTCGTCCGCAAGCTCGAAAATCCTCCGAACCAGAAGCTTCAGTTCATGGCCATACTGTGATTAGTTCCCTTCAATTTTCATATGGTCGAGCTCGTAATGAGCCCAGAAGACTAATCGTGGTCTCAGTTTGGCTCCATACCGTTCACAAACAAACTTTCGAATTTCCCTCCAAAAGGTCCCAAGTTCCCCGATCCTGCTTCTCCCTCAACATCAGCTCTCTCTTCTCTCCACAATAATCCCCTCGACTCCCTCTAACTCCCTATGTTTAATCCAGCCCTTTCCAGCAACCAAGGCACACCCAGTCCCACTCTGTTCTCTGTTTCCCGCAAAGGACCCAAAACCAAATTACAAAGCCTCCCGTGCTCTGATCAGTTCAAACCACCACCCGTTCATGTCCCAATTCCACAAGACTGTGTCTGCCCGTGCCCTGTGCAAGCCACTCAACGCATAAACAACCCATTGCTCCAATTCCAACCTCACCCGTGCACTGCCCGTTTTTATTTTCCAATTCCACGCCCAGCACAGCATCCAGCCGTCCCAGGCACGTTGGCCTCCCACTCAGCCCCCAATTACATAAACAAAGCCATCACACGAAGCCCAAGCATCATGCTCCATAAACAAATCCACCCATCCACCCGTGCTCTGTTTTCTGAGAGGTGTCAAGCACCATACACGGCTGTCGCACAAAACAGCAGCCAAAATTACCATTCTACCCTCAATTGACAAATTACCAAATTGCCCCTCACCTTCCGTGACCCGTAACTTGGTCACCCGATGTCCGTTCCACGCGTGCCGCCTGTTGTTTTACTCGGGGTTTCGAGACGAACCTAACGGTCTTCGAGTCGAGAGAAAATCAATTGTATTTCAAAAAGTCAACGTTTTCCCCGAAGTCGTCCAAATTACGGAAATGCCCCTGCACTTCCGAACGTCATGACTTTCATCTCGAGCGTCCGAATCGGACGTGCCACCTGTCTATGAACTCGTGATGTCCCAAACTACGTCACGGTCATCGGTCAAAGTCCATTTGACCGCCCAAATTAAAAGTCAATGTTTTATCCACAACTAGGGACAAAACGGTCATTTTACCACGTTCGTCCGATTCCACCCAACTAATCACCGATTAACCCCTATTGATCATGGTTAGTTACTGATCTAATCCCGAATTCCGGGATGGGTCGTTACACATATCAAACACACGACATCACCACCCCCACCTTCACCAGCCATCACCACCATTTTCCTCCTCCCCTGTCTGTAAAACATGAAAACCCCCCAGACCTGAGAAAGAAGAATCAGCCCCAAAGAAGTCAACCATTCAAACCTCACCTCTAGGACTCGAACCAACGTTAGACTAGGCTTGTAGGACGTCAGGAGTGACAGGAGGAACTCACGACGGTGGCACGATGACGGTAAGCCAGAAACCCGAGAAACTCCATATTTTCTCATTTTCGAAACCACAAATCCTGACGTATTTGGGTTGTTTCTGAGTGTTAGGACTGGTTTTAGGGACAAAGTATGAGTTTTGGGGCTGGTTTTGTGAACCCAGATGGCCGGAAAAGTTTGGAATAGGGAAGAGAAATCTGGGCTACGGGTTTTGAGCTACAGGTAATGATCTCATGCGTATTTGTTGTTTTTGAAGTCGTAGAACTCTAGAGGAGGATTCGACGATCATGAAGGTGGAAACCCCGTCGAGAATGGTGGCCAGAATTGAGAGAACCGGTTGGGTCAGACCGTCGATTCGGTTGAACCGGACCGAACCAGTGAACTGGTTCAAACGGGTTCGCTGGAGGTTGACGATGAACAGTGCCAAGCGCGTGGGTTTCACGCGCAAGGAGTTCAAGCCGCACGTGGGGGCGCGTGAGGGACATTTTTGGGAAACTTTTAACATGTGAAATAATCTATTTGATGTAATGAACATTTTGGGACTGGTTTCGTGTCGATCGGACACCGTTTCGATATGTTTCGGGGTGTCCGAAGGTTTTGAATCGAGTTTAAAAATAGTTAAAATTCGAGAAAATTACGGGACTTTAATAGGAGGTTAATGAAGAGGTTAGTAACCCTCTAGTGTGGTTTGGATAGGTTTGGAAGTCCCGGTGATAGTGATGGGGCTCGGGAGGGCTTTTGACACGCATATCGAGGCGGCAGCGTAGGACGGTCTGTGAGTGGACTTCGTTTTCTAAACTGTGATGTATGCATAACTATTTTATATGTTTTACATACATGATTTCTATGATGATGATTGTGGCACTGGTGGTTTACGTGATTATGCGTATTTCGAGGTAATTCTGTAGTTACACGTATTTCGAGGTTTACGAGTTTATGCTTTTGCTATGTAATTGAGAATTCAATAATGGTTCTATGGTATGATTTTGGTTTTGGAAAGATGAACCCGGGCATGAGACCCATTTGATTTATGTGATCGGGCCAAGGGCCCAGTTGGTTTGCGAAATCGGGCTGAGACCCTTTTGAGTTATGTGATCGGGCCGGGGGCTCAGTGGTTTACAAAATCGGGCATGAGGCTCAGTTGATTTTTATAAATGTGATTTGGGGTCTGGGACCCTATGTTTCATAAACGTGATTTCGGGTTGGGGACCCTAAATGGATTTGTGATGTTTTATGGAGATTTCGGGAAGGGCCCATTGAGATGTTTTAAAATGACTTTGTAAAACTGTATTCCACATACCATCTTGATACGAGGATATGTGATGGTCTCCTTCAGGTGTCTCGGACACTAGGGAAGTCACGGTGCATTGCCTGCGAGGGGTCATTATACAGAGCTACTAGACCGTATGGTGACTCAGGAGCAGGAATGCTATGATTAGACGTCTGGGGCGTCAGACATCTGGGATGTCAGAGATGTTGACCTGGATAGACCCCGGGTAGCACGCGTTGCCTATTACCGTGAGATATGACGTTTGGGACGTCAAGCGTCTGTGATGCTAGGCATCTAGGATGCTGAGGATGGTTATGTGGTAAATATGGATTATTGGATTCATGAAATGATATTTCGGTATTTGTGGATTTGTGGTTATGGATTTCGGCAGTGGCCCGCTTGGTTTTGGATTTACGGATTTTGGTATTATACATACTTTTTAGTGAAGGGCATAAATATCTTTATGAAAATGTGTTTTTATGAACTTATTGATTTTTCGTCCACTCACAACTCTGAATGGTTTTATTTCCCTTCAGGTTGACTACGGATGCGGGCTATAGCAGAGACCGAAACATCGCACTCCTCCACTGATTCTGGAGCACTCTGGGTTACAGGACCGCCCCCGAAGGGACATTGATAACCGTGCCCGGTCCTGCTCCCGTCTGGCAAGTCGACTGAAGTTCCCAAAATACCCTCCGTACTTGCCAAACAAGGGATAGCCACACACGTACTCACTCATGCCTCCGCCTCTTGATCAGCCTGGATCAACGCGCCACGACCTGGAGGGTCAATAAAAACACAAAAGGTGTGAGTGGACAAAAATGAATCAGTTTATAAAATAGTTACAGAAAGACATTTCTACCCTCCACGTAAAACCAATGCATGCATTCGAAAATCATTTCGCAATCATTTCATTTCTAACATAAGAAAAACCGTGTATGAAAATCAAAACCATTTTCCTTTTCTTAACCTGTGGGTCTTAGCCCGTAATCATAAACACAGGGTCTCAACCCGAAATCATGAATCAAATCCAAGTACACAACATAATTCAAATCCATCAAACCACATAAACCGGGCCATTGCCCAACACATCCGAAAACATTAGAAATCAACAGTAAACCACAAGCCAATCAGTTTGCTAGATATCAATCACCGAGTCTTTAAACTCACATATACCAGGCCTTCCCGGGATATCAACGAGTATTTAAACTCAGAACACAATCAATAGGCCTCGGGGGGATATCACAATAATCGAGTCTTTAAAATCATCACAGTAACCGAGTCTTTAAACTCAATCCGGGTCTTTAAACCCAATCCGGGCCCGCCCCCGTCATCAATTAACCGGGTCTTTAAACACAAAACATAATCCAGCAATAGTACCGGGTCTTTAAACCCAAAACATTTGTAAATCACAACAATCCAGGATCCATCGGGATCCAAATTCCAAAACCAATCCGAAATCACATTTTGTAATAATACGACTTATGTCCGAATTTCACATTCAAAATCCCCAAACATATCCGTCATCCATTCCCGAATTCCAATTCGCAATAATGATTCCGTAAGCTAGCATCAGGAATAACCATTCCGAACCCAAATCCGAAATTCCACTTTCACGTTTCCGAAATCCGAATCTCGTTCATCAAAATTACTTTTATGCCCTGGGCATCAAGCCCGGAATCACCTTTTCCGAAAATCCGTGTTAAATCTTTGAAATCAAATCATATTTCAAAACCTAAGGTCAAAGCATCAAAACCATGATCAAATCACCAAAATACTCGAAATCTCGTAAAACGTGCAAAACCGTAATAATCTCGAAATCTGTGTCAAAACCGTAAGTCATACTCACAATCATAATCAAAACATCCTCAAACCATGATACACACAAATCATGTAAAATCGTTCATCAAACCATCATCTAAGCATAAGACAAACCATAGTCTCAAAATATGTGCAATTACATATTGCATATCAAAATACGTATAAATATGAAAATCGTAATTATCACAAGTCATAATCATAATCATAGAAATCATAGAAACATTTATGCATGCATTAAATTTTTGAAAGCAAAGTCCACTCACACACCGTCCATAACGCTCGTTTTCACGCTGCAGCGTTTCCGTCATTTTCGAAATTTTTCAGGAATCTCGAATCCTATCCGAAATCATTCTTTAGGGTCACTAAGGTCTCAAATAACTTCATACGAATTTCCCATAATTTTTCGGCAATTAAATATTAATTAAAAACATAATATAAACCTTCGGACCCTCGAAACAATATCTAAACGGTGTCCGATTAGCTCGAAACCAACACTAAAATGTTCGTTATATTGTATAGGAAAAAGTCGTGTTGAACTCACCTCGAAAATCGGGCCCACGCGCCCTCACGCGCCTGCTACAGTGATGCTACAGTGTCATCTTCCTCACCCGACTCTCTGCTAAACGGGTCCCAAACCCGCGACACAACCCGATCTAATCTCCTGCAATTACAGCTTAATTCCTTCAATTTGTCCATCGAAAACCTTCCATTGTAACTTAATTTATGTTCTCCATTATTAATTACACACAACAAGCTCTAAATCTATCATTACCCTCATGATCAATCAAACGGGTCAAGCTTTGAAACTCACTCGAATCAACTCAGTTTTCAAATTAACTTAAACAGAAGCTTCATAGGACCTAAACGAACACAAAACCATAACCAATTTCAGGAAAACTTACCCATAGGTGATTGTCCTCAAACCTGAAATTTCTCCAGAACTGGAACTTGGGTTCTTGGCCAAACCGCGATTGATTTCCTTCAATGTTGGTACGGTTGAACTATAAATGATCCCATAAGACTATTTCTAACCTTTGTTTTGTTCTTCTCGACTCACAATTTAACTTTCAAATTTCCCTCCAATTTTCCCGGTTTTTTCCCGTTTCTGTTTCTCTCGAATTCTCAGTGTTTCTCTGCTCCAACTGACTCTCTCTCGACTCACTCTCACTCCCTATAATCAAATCAGACCTCACGGCAACCCAAGGGAATCTCAGTCCCAATGTGTAAATGGTTTCCCGCAACAGACCCAAACCAAATTTTTAAATCCCTCCCGTGCACTGTAATCTGTCACCAGCCAGACCAAGTTGTTTCCACTACCTCAAACTAACCCAATGCCACTCACAATTAAACAATTTCTTGATTAGACCACCCAAGCACGGTGGTTCAGCCCCTGCTTCACTGTTTCAAACAGTGCCCCTGTGGAAATTACTATTTTGCCCTTCTTCACAAAATTACCAAAATGCCCTTCACGTTCCTAGACCCGTAAGTTTATCATCCGAACTTCGATTGACACGTGCCACCTGTCGTTGTACTCAGGGCATCGAGACCTACCTAACGGTATTCGAATTGCGTGGAAAATAGTGGTCGATCAAAAATTCAACAATTTCCTCTTTTTCGACCTAGTTACGAAAATGCCCTTGAACTTCCGAACGTTATAACTTCTTCCCTGATCGTCGAAATCGGACGTGCCACCTGTCTATAAACTCGTGACGTCCCGAACTACGTCACAGTCATTGGTCAATGTCCGTTTGACCGCTCAAGCAAAAAGTCAACCGTTCGCCCAATTCCAAGGGTAAAATCGTCTTTTTCTTCAAATTTTCCAAAAGTCCGGGTCGTTACAACCTACCCCCCTTAAAGAATTTCGTCCTCAAAATTCCAATTAGTGGGAGCCATAATAATTTTCCTGAGGATACATGTCTACGATAATCCCGAACATAATCACTCTCAACCGGGTATAAGTCATACCCAACTTATAGAAATCAACCTCAATCCTTCGGTAAACCCCTGCCCCATGGGCAGTCATACCACATACCGGCTCGGAATACGTCGCCTAGCTCACGTTCGAGTTCACACAATCCAAGAAACACGAAAACCCATCAGATCTTCTCGTTTACATGTCATCCACTCGTGACATGACCCAAAGGCTAATTCCTCACATATGTCATCAGGCCACCAGGCCAATAAACTCATAAGGTTCAATAACTCGGGAACTCATTCCCCTCACCAGGTCAATCACACCATATCCCTTTCCCAGGGTCACTATGTATAATGATTTAGACTTTTCCTCCTGATTCCTTCCTATTATCAATAAGCACTCATCACAATCATTCGTACCATATCGCAAATCACACCCCTCTCTTAACCTCGACTCCACCATACACCAAGTATGGTCCTGCAGTTGGACGCCAACCGTCCAGGTTATCAGAAATCATGTACTACTCCAATCCTATGGAGTTCCATAACTAACAGGATTTCACCTATCCTTAGGTTATCAAACATGACAATCCTCTCCCCAAGTAATACCTGATCCGACAATGTGGTCGTCATCTCAATATATTCCAACCATCACCTTATCACACATTAAGCCTTTCTTTTTATCCATCATTACCAATCCTAAAGGTCGATACGGTACTCGTACATTCCTTCCTAAAGGTATATGACCTCTGCATACTCAACCCCGTGGGTCGATCTCAACTCATACAAGGAAGGTCAACTTCTGAGGGTTTAACTAGCACCAACACACGACTCATCAAGTCCCAAATCTCGTGGTACATCTCAATATACACACAGGAGGGATCACCATCGAACATAAGTCACTATTCCTCCACTTGTAACCATTCAACCTCAGTTCTCAGTTCCAATAAGTCTGACCTCCTTCCGGGTCAATCACCATAACTGGAAAAACATGGGAGAGAACCCCCCCCTACAATCCTCTGTGGTCTCCAACTAATCTCAGACCAACTCATGTTTCTCCAAACCTACTCTAGTCTATCAGATCTAACACTTATTCAATTATCTCTCTCTGAGGGCATTCAATACATCTGTTCAGTATATTACACGCCCATCGGTACATGTAAGTACACCAACCAATCATCAATCATGGTACCACACATCATCTAAATGTGGTCAGACTACCTGACTCCTCATCTCCCAACTATAACTAGTCCATTTGGCTATCCAACGGTATCACCATCCACTAACCTTAGCCATAACAAATCCAAACATTATCCTTTTCTCTCTTTTACTCAAAATCAACAATCATCACCATGTTGGCCTCTCTTAATAAGGTCACTACTCACAACCTTCCCACGAAACCACAATTCCTTAACTCGTGATACGGAATCCTTATTCCATACTGTTACCTTATTAAGTCGTCCATAATCAACATGTAAACTCAGATCGTCGCAAACTCAATTCCTCATCCTGGCAAAACCTCAAGAATATGTTGAGAAATCTGGGCATCCTCAGCCCTCACTAGGCATCTCATACACGAAGCACAGACACCACACATGTGACCAGTAAACATGAATGCCTCACTCCAACGTCTATTTGTTGTGAGGATCAAAATCATCCTAAAGGGTAACACCCTCGAGTCTCCCTGAAACATAACCTCCGGAATCCTCGATTCCATATATCACTTCCTAATCGACATCCTCAATAGAGGTCTCATGAGTCATCAACCCATTCAATCCAAGGATTACATCCGATTCATCCAAATCTAAGTCAGCCACTAGGCGAACAACGCCAGTCATCCTGGGTAACCTCACATCAAGAGGTCTACCCCCCTTATGTCCCACCAATTTTACCATATATAAATACCAAGGTTACTACATAACTATTATCAAGTATCACATCGGTAACTCTAGTCAGTTCAACGCCTTCCATACCAAAACCGATCACAAACAACACCAAATCCGACCAATAGCTGATCTCAAGACATGGAAGAGTGGATAGCCCGGGACCTACCAAGTACATACGTTCTGGTTAAACTTACATCATGACCACAAGTAATAGGTATCTAGGTCATCACTCCAGGGTTACTCATGCTTCCTACAAAGGAATTGCAAATCCCTGAGCATGTGGTCCCAACTAACCACGCCCCTATGGTCCATCACGAGCCCCACCAACTCTTCCCTTGCCTGTCATATCACCAGTCAATATAGGAGCCAATCCTCACTCTATCACACCCCAACAGTGTCATCTCACATATATCAATCAATCTATATAACCATTTCTTTATGATGTGACAAGACGACTCACATTCATAACTATTACTATATAAGTACCCTTATTACTTTACTTCCCAGTGAACCGGACTTGCGTCCCACTGAACTGGACTATCTCCGAAGTCCAATCCTTGTATACCTCGGGTCTCCGCCCGAACCTCAGTCACTAAGGACACTGACGCGTCCCACAAGTCCAAAACAAGACCAAGCCATGATTTCCTAACTCCTAGGTACCTGACCATATAGCAGTCCTGGGCATCCTAAGGGCCAAATGTTCCTCAATCAGCCTTTCTGGCTCCTCTCAAGCCATGATACCTTACCATGGCTCATCTCAAGTCTCTACCCAAAACCCTGACTCATTTTGAGTCCCACATCCACATCTCGACTCCTCTTGAGCCCAACCTCATACCAATCAATCATGCCATTACTAACATACCCAGTCATCGAGCAAGTACCAATGGTCAACCATATCTTATACGACCGATAAGGCCTAAGAGATTAAACACACATTCCACTTAAGGAATTCACCGAAAATAATCCCATCACGAGTGCATCTTGCCCAATTATGCAGCCTTTCTAGCCACTGGGCTCATTCGTCCCTGCGACCCACACAATTCTACGTCTAACAAACAGTATACACCGATTTACATCTAACCCTCAACCCAGGTTCAATCTCGTACGAGATCTATCACGAGGTCTCATACTCCCTCGTCTACTTGTCTCACTACCAGTTCGCGCACAAGGCTTACGCTTCGGAGGCATGATGTGGCAACAGAATCAGCAACCTAGTGCTCTTATACCAAATTGACAGGAGCGCCCCCGAAGGGACATTGATAACCGTGCCCAGTTCAGCTCCCGTATGGCAAGTCGACTGAAGTTCCCAAAATACCCTCCGTACTTGCCAAACAAGGGATAGCCACACACATACTCACTCATGCCTCCACCTCTCGATCAGCCTCGATCAACGCGCCACGACCTGGAAGGTCAATAAAAACACAAAAGGTGTGAGTGGACAAAAATGAATCAGTTTATAAAACAGTTACAAAAAGACATTTCTACCCTCCACGTAAAACCAATGCATGCATTCGAAAATTATTTCGCAATCCATTTCATTTTCAACATAAGAAAAACCGTGTATGAAAATCAAAACCATTTTCCTTTTCTTAACCTTCGGGTCTTAGCCCGTAATCATAAACACAAGGCCTCAGCCCAAAATCATGAATCAAATCCAAGTACACAACATAACTCAAATCCATCAAACCATATAAACCGGGTCATTGCCCAACACATCCAAAAACATTAGAAATCAACAGTAAACCACAAGCCAATCAGTTTGCTGGATATCAATCACAGAGTCTTTAAACTCACATATATCAGGCCTTCCCGGGATATCAACGAGTCTTTAAACTCAGAACACAATCAATAGGCCTCGGGGGGATATCACAATAACCGAGTCTTTAAGCTCATCACAGTAACCGAGTCTTTAAACTCCCGAGTCTTTAAATTCAATCCGGGTCTTTAAACCCAATCCGGGCCCACCCCCCTCATCAACTAACCGGGTCTTTAAACCCAAAACATAATCCAGCAATAGTACCGAGTCTTTAAACCCAAAACATTTGTAAATCACAACAATCCAGGATCCATCGTGATCCAAATTCCAAAACCAATCCGAAATCACATTTTGTCATAATAGGACTTATGTCCGAATTTCACATTCAAAATTCCCAAACATATTCGTCATCCATTCCCGAATTCGAATTCACAATAATGATTCCGTAAGCTAGCATCAGGAATAACCATTCCGAACCCAAATCCGAAATTTCACTTTCACGTTTCCGAAATCCGAATCTCGTTCATCAAAATTACTTTGGGCATCAAGCCCGAAATCACCTTTTCTGAAATCCGTGTTAAATCTTTGAAATCAAATCATATTTCAAATCCCAAGGTCAAAGCATCAAAACCATGATCAAATCACCAAAATACTAGAAATCTCGTAAAACGTGCAAAACTGTAATAATCTCGAAATCTGTGTCAAAACTGTAAGTCATACTCACAATCATAATCAAAACATCCTCAAAACATGATACGCACAAATCATGTAAAATCCTTCATCAAACCATCATCAAAGCATAAGACAAACCATAGTCTCGAAATATGTGCAATTACATATTGCATATCAAAATACGTATAAATATGAAAATCGTAATTATCACAAGTCATAATCATAATCATAGAAATCATAGAAACATTTATGCATGCATTAAATTTTTGAAAGCAAAGTCCACTCACACACCGTCCATAACGCTCGGTTTCGCGCTGCAGCGTTTCCATCATTTCCGAAATTTTTCAGGAATCTCGAATCGTGTCCGAAATCAATCTTTAGGGTCACTAAGGTCTCAAATTACTTCATGCGAATTTCCCATAATTTTTCGGTAATTAAATATTAATTAAAAACGTAATATAAACCTTCGGACCCTCGAAATGAAACGGTGTTCGATTAACTCGAAACCAACGCTAAAATGTTCGTTACATTGTATAGGAAAAAAGCCATGTTGAACTCACCTCGAAAATTGGGCCCACGCGCCGCCGTGAGTGGCTGCGCGTGAAACTCACGCGCCTGCTACAGTGATGCTACAGTGTCACCTTCCTCACCTGACTCTCTGCTAAACGGGTCCCAAACCCGCGACACAACCCGATCCAATCTCCTGCAATTACAGCTTAATTCCTTCAATTTGTCCATCGAAAACCTTCCATTGTAACTTAATTTATGTTCCCCATTATTAATTACACACAACAAGCTCTAAATCGATCATTTCCCTCATGATCAATCAAACGGGTCAAGCTTTGAAACTCACTCGAATCAACTCATTTTTCAAATTAACTTAAACAAAAGCTTCATAGGACCTAAACGAACACTAAACCATAACCAATTTCAGGAAAACTTACCCGTAGGTGATCGTCCTCAAGCCTGAAATTTCTCCAGAATTGGAACTTGGGTTCTTGGCCAAACCGCAATTGATTCCCTTCAATGTTGGTACGGTTGAACTCTAAATGATCCCAGAAGACTGTTTCTAACCTTTGTTTTGTTCCTCTCGACTCACAATTTAACTTTCGAATTTCCCTCCAATTTTCCCAGTTTTTTCCTGTTTCTGTTTCTCTCGAATTCTCAGTGTTTCTTTGCTCTAAATGACTCTCTCTCGACTCATTCTCACTCCCTATAATCAAATCAGACCTCACGGCAACCCAAGGGAATCTCAGTCCCAATGTGTAAATGGTTTCCCGTAACAGACCCAAAACCAAATTTTTAAATCCCTCCCGTGCACTGTAATATGTCACCAGCCAGACCAAGTTGTTTCCACTACCTCAAACTGACCCAATGCCACTCATAATTAAACAATTTCTTGATTAGACCACCCAAGCATGGTGGTTCAGCCCCTGCTTCACTGTTTCAAACAGTGCCCCTGTGGAAATTACTATTGTGCCCTTCTTCAGAAAATTACCAAAATTCCCTTCACGTTCCTAGACCCGTAAGTTTATCATCTGAACTCCGATTGACACGTGCCGCCTGTCGTTGTACTCAGGGCATCGAGACCTACCTAACGGTTTTCGAATTGCTTGGAAAATAGTGGTTGATCAAAAAGTCAACAATTTCCTCTTTTTCGACCTAATTACAAAAATGTCCTTGAACTTCCGAACGTCATAACTTCTTCCCTGATCGTCGGAATCGGACGTGCCATTTGTCTATGAACTCGTGACGTCTCGAACTACGTCACAGTCATTGGTCAAAGTCCGTTTGACCGCTCGAGCAAAAAGTCAACCGTTCGCCCAATTCTAGGGGTAAAATCATTTTTTCTTTAAATTTTCCAAATTTTCCTTTTCCAAAAGTCCGAGTCGTTACACTGGGAGCCCCGTATGGGCTGAGGTACGTATTATCCCTTGTCTGACACTTCGTGTCAGACACCACAGTTAAAAATATCGGATATATCGGTGAAATATCTGCCGATATATCGGAAGTACGGGGGTTCGACACTAAATTGGGGGAGAAGAAATTTTTTCCCCCAAAATCGCAGCTTTCGTCAAATTTCGGAGAATTTCGTCGAAATTCTTCGATTTTTCCGATATTTAACGAAAAGCTACATTCAAAGCCATTTCACATATGCAAAAATAAAACAAAAATGTTCATTGATTTCTCATTCCAACAGGAAGCCAACATAAGCAGCAAACACAAAAATTCAAAGAAAAATAATTGTTCCCAATATCACGAAGCTTATCAATTTGAGAAAACAAAAAAAAAATTGGAGTACTAGCCTACAAAATTGGACAAAAACAAAAACCAAACACTCACCTTTGCACACCCATTTCTTGAATTCTTCAATAAATTGGAATTTTCATCATTTGAATTTGAATTTAATTAAGCATGCATCCTTTATAAATTGGGCAAATTTCATCCAATCTATCATTCTTCAAAATCAACTCTAGGAGCAGCAGCAGAGGCGAGCGGCATCAGTCAACAACAGCTGCATCGGCGGCAGTTGCAGTGATGGCATCGGGACAGCGACAGTGACGGCAACGACCCTCCTTTCCTTCGTTGTCCCCATATTTTTCCCTTCTCGGAGTCGAATCTCGACCACCTCTCCGTTTCTCACGCTCACGGCTCACGAATCACGACTTAAGTCTCAACTGCCTTCAAATTTTAGGCTTTGAATTAACGAAAAAGATGAAAGAGGGACCTCATATTTTGGCAAGAGATGAAAGACTTTGAAACAACTAATGTCCTGTCTTATTCTCTTTTTTCCGTTCCTGAAGTAATAAAGTAGGGCTTCGAGCATTCTACACGCTTGTCAGCTAAAAAAAAGGCTTCTAAAAGATATCATTTGTTAAAAAAAATATAATAAAAGAGATTTGCTGTTACAAAAAATCTCTTTTATTAATTCTTTTTTATTAATTTATTACTCATTATTATTCATCCTTATCAACATATATTAAAATTCCTTTTTTATTAAAATACTAATACATCATTATCAACATATTATTATTATTATTATTATTATTTATGATATCAACATTATATTAGAAATAAATATATAACTAATTATTAATTATTAGTTTATTTACATCTTTTGCATTTGAAAAATTAAATAATTAATATAATTTTTATGTATAATAGACTTCATAATATTATGAGTGAATTTAAGTTTATGTTTAAGATTTTATAGATTTAGTTATTATCACCATATTTTATCATAATAAGTTGAATTGAAGGAAAATAGAAAATTATGTTGAATTAAAGTAAATTATGTTGAATTTAATATGTTGAATGGTTAATTTGAATATTAATGAATTTTATAAAAATATGAGATGAGCATACGATTAATAACAATTCATTTTACGTCCAATTTTCACTAATTAATGTTCAATTTTCTAAATTATTATGTAAATGCAAACTCCGCAATTTTCTAAATTACTAAGTAAATGTAAACTCCATTATTATACTTATTTTTATGTTTTAACTATATTAACATTCAATTATAGTAATTCACTTCAATTTATGTTTATGTTTAAAGTTTTATATTATTAGTCATCGGTAGAACAATATTGTATCATATTATTCCTCATATATTTATTATATCAAAGTCGTTTTATAATTTTTATTAGTCTTATATAACCATTATTGGTACTTAAGTTTTTCTCAAAATTTCATGACACGACCCATCCCAATCCCCCCGGGATTACCATGGAATGTGACGTGCTCCCGTCTGACAAGAGGCGTCAGACAAGGGATAACCGATTGCCATTGCCCAAACGGGCTTCCAGAGTGCGTAAGGATCGATGGAGGAGGTGTGCGATGCTCAAGTCTCTGCTGCAGTCGTATCCGGAATCAACCTGAAGGGCATTGAAAACAAAAGCTGTGAGTGGACGAAAATAAACAAGTCTGCTTAAAACATTTATAAGACATTTATGCCCCTCAGTAAAATCATATGCATGCACCAAAACCAATAATCCCATATTTATTTAGAAATAACCATTAGGGCCTTAGCCCGGAAACCAAAGCATAGTTTCAATTTCCAAAAGTAAATCCAAGAGTTATTTCATAAATCCAGTAATATGAACCATAAGGCATATAATATAAACCATAACCATTATTTTAGCCACTGCACTATACACTCCAATCCGACATCCCTGATGTCTGACGTCCCTGACGTCAATAAGGTCACAATCACAAGGCTACGCGTGCCACTCGGGTCTCAATTTCCGAGTTCAATCCCCGAACCCCGTTCGGGTACAGCATCCCCGATGCTTAGCGTCATAGACGCTGGACGTACTAGACGTCTGTGACCTCTCCGGGGTACCTCATCCGGAGGAGACAATATAATATGGAAGGATCTATACAGTGCAGTACCAAATACATTTTATTGATATCCACATGCAAGGCATATATATGCCTAGATAAAATCCGAAACAATCATTAAGTTTCATCAAACGGGTCTCATGCCCAAATACCGTGAAACGTGCCATAACCGAAATATCATCAAAACCATTTATTGATTCCAGCATGTGAACATATATAAAATGTAAGCCAGAAAACATTTATTCAATTCCATTTTAGGGTCCCCGACCCGCAATCGTATGTAGAAATCAACTGGGCCCCTGTCCCGATTTCACAAGTTAACTGGGCCCCTGGCCCGATCCACATGTTAACTGGGCCCCTGGCCCGATTTCATAGTTCAACTGGGCCCCTGGCCCGATTTTACTTTATTCAAGTTCGTAACCGTTTCATGAAATCATATCCAACCACATTTATGGAAATCGGTGCAAATCCAGAAAACCTCGGTTTACGTGCAAATACGTAATTCACCTCGAAATACGTGAAATCATTTTAAATTCACCGATATCCAAAATAAATCATTTAATCACAGTTATAACAATCATAAAACAGTTATGCATGCATCGAATTTATGAAACCAATGTCCACTCACAGACCGTTTAACCGAGCGCCTCGATACGCGTGCCATAGGCCTTCCCGGGCCACACCACTATCACCGGGACTCCCAATCCTGTTCAAATCATATTAGAGGATTACTAACCTCATCATTAACATCCTATTCAAGTTCCGTAATTTTCCCGAATTTTTAAGTATTTTTAAACTGGATTTAAAACCATCGGACATCCCGAACAATAACGAAACGGTGTCCGATCGACACGAAACCAATTCCAAAATGTTCGTTACATTAAATAGGACAGAAGCCATGTTGACCTCACCTCGAGATTCGTGACCACGCGCCGTCACGCGCCGCCGTGAGTGGCTGCGCGTGAAAGCCACGCGCCTGCTACAGTGACTGCTACAGTCACCATCCTCGCCCGTTTCTCTGGTAAACGGGTTGAAAAACCCGCGATAGGACCCGGTTCAATCTCACCCAATTCAACATCGAATCAATCCGTTCTTTCAACTGATCCCTTGTAATCAATCACCATTTAAGTGCTGTAAATCGAATTACACAAATCATGGTCTAAATCCTCACGACTCTCGATCGATCCTCGACGGGTTTTCAAATCGGGTTTCACGATATCGTCCCTGGTTTCCAAATTAATTCATTCAGTTAGCATCGTGAGAGTGTAAGGAACATTTCTACAAGGTCAATTTGAGAATTACTTACCTCAAACCCACTGAACACAAGCTCGACCTTGAGCTGCCATGGAAGCTTCTGTTCTTCCACAATTCGACACCATTTCTCGTCGTTTCCATTGCAGAGATGTTCGTATCAATCCCAGAAGTCGAATTGAATCCACAATTGTGATCCTCGCCGCTCATATTGCCGAATTCGCAATTCCCCCAATTTTCACGATTTTTCGGTTCAAAATTAACCCAGGGGCCTCACTGTCACTCGAGCCTCACACTCAATTCGGCTTCCTCAGTCTCCCAATTGCACAATGAAGCTGAGACAGAGGTTAATTAGCTGCTAAATGGTAATCATTAAGACAACCCACAATTTAGGGAATTAGTGTCTAAAGTAAGAATAATTGTGTCTCCCTTAATACATGATTCCATGTTATCTGGGGCAAAGAAGATGACAAAGTGACAGATGTCACTGTCAGGCAGCAAGATTCAATGGTAAAAGACCATTTTGCCCTCCGGTTGACAAATTACCATTTTGCCCCCAGACATCCGTGACCCGTAACTTGGTCACCCGAACTCCGTTTTCGACGTGCCGCCTGTCGTTGGATTCGTATCGACGAGACCTACGCAACGGTCCTTGGCCCTCGGCCATCGGACATCCCGGTCAAAAAGTCAACATTTGGCCCCTAATATGCCAAATTACGAAAATGCCCTTGCACTTCCGTACATCATAACTTTCACCACGAACGTCGGAATCGAACGTGCCACCTGTCTATGAACTCGTGACGTCCCGAACTACGTCACGGTCATCGGTCAAAGTCCATTTGACCATTCGAATTAAAAGTCAACGTTTTGCCCACGCCTAGGGGCAAAACGGTCCTTTTGCACAATTCGTCCGAAATCGCCCAACTAATCCCAGATTAGTGAATCATAATTAAATATTATTGAATCCTGATATTCGGGACGGGTCGTTACATTTTATTCCAAATTTCCAATTTTTAGACCAAATTTCCTTCATTTTTGTTGACCGTAAACGATATCGATATCGATATTTGGAGCGAGATATCCGTAAATTTAATTAGCGATATATCCGTCGATATCGATATTTCAATTCTTGGTCAGACGGGAGCATGGTACATCTCACGTTAAACCCGAGGGGATTGAGATGGGTCGTGCCACATCATTATGGCACTGTTTGGTCAGAAAGACGATTAGGCGAGTTTATAAATGTCTCGAAAGGGTGAAAAGAGAAGCGACATCCTGATTTCCTAATTCGAAGGAGCAGTCTTTTCCACAAGGGTGAGCTATTTTTAAAACATGAAACATTGGTTAAAAGTGTTCATAGGTTCAGAAATTGATGGAGATCAATTTGTTGAGGTTGATTTGTTGATTGGTTGCCTTTTGAGAAGCTGGGCTGCTCTCTATTTATAGGCGATGAAGGAGTTTGCCACTTGCAGATTAGGGTTTCCCATTGTGTCCTGATTTGCCGTTTATCCTATTGGAACACTCCCCCGTGCTTCTTTATTCTTCGTTTTCTCTATTAGCACCGCACAAGCTTACTTCCTCTCCACGTTTGAGCTTGCTGGGCTGAGCTTATGTGTCTTTGGGCCTTTAATTCCATGAGCTGATAACTTGGGCCCATATGGGATTTTTTTGAGTGTAAACACAAATAGAATACCACATCCCAAACACAAACGCACAAAGTTATCAACAATACCAACATTTTATGCACAAAACAATTCAACAATTTCACCATCACTTCTATAAAACCCATATTCAAAAACATTGAAACAAATCATTTTACTCATCGTATGTTGGTTGTTGGATTCTGAGTTCGCAAGGATTCATCTCTCCCCAAGAGAAATTCGACAAAATTCGACGAAATTCAACATGCACAAAACCTTAGATTCTCGTGGGTTTCTGCTTCTCTTCAGTTTCTGCTTCTATGCTTCTCTGATTCTATCTCGCGTGGATGAGGTTTCCAATTCGAGTTGAGTATGACCAATACCAAGCACGGCCAAGGCTGAGCATGACCAAGGTTGAGCGTGACCACGACTGAGCACAACCACGGATGAAGGCCGAGCACAACTAATGTATTATTTGGGGGAGTTGAGTTATGTCGCCAACTCATCAGCTGAGTTGGTGCCACATCATCCTCATTCCAAACTCAAATGGTTGAGTTGTTCAATTTGATAAATTTACCCCTCAATTTAACATTCATAAAGATAAAAAGTAATAAGTTGGAACGAAAATGGGAGTTCGGAGTGCATTCTGACACAAAACGCGTTCATGGTGTATATTGAGACAAACTTAATAGTTCATGGTGCATTTTAAGTAAAAAACCTACTTTCTATAACTCGTCGAAGTGATATGCACAATACATAGTTCATGATGTCGAATTCTTCTAATTTCATCTTATTGGTCCGGCTCATTCGAAAATGTTTCTTTGCTTTGCATTAGCAGGGCCGCCAAAAGTGGAGGGCAAAAAGGGCTCAAGTACTAGGCCCATAATAATATAGCGGACAAAATTATTAATACATATGAAAATATAATCAATAAATTAATAAATATATAAATATATATAAAATAGGCAAATAAATAAATAAAATAAGAGTGTGTAAGTTTGACATTAGTTCAAGTTTTTTAATGATGGACTAATTGCTTTTATTGAATAATAAAGTTGTAATCTACTAGTCTTGAATGTGGGTATTTTCATCTATGTATAAGTTAGAAAGATAGATTTGTATTTTTTTCGTTTATGAACTGAATGTAATGTTTTAGATATTTGGTACTTTTTTTTCTTTATCAGGGGTATTGGCATAATAAGTTTTCCCTAAAAAAAGTTTTAATGAGGCCTCATTGTATAAAACTTAAATAATCATTTTATATAAAAAAAATATATTTTAATAATTATGTATGCAAATTAAAGACATATTTTCTATTTGGCTTATTACTCACTTTACTTCCCTAATCGGACATTAAATGTCACTTTGCTCCTCTAAACAGTTTTAGTTCTAATGTTCTGACACAATTGTACATTTAGTTGTACTGTTACTCCATCCGTTACCCTCTGTTCGTTTGGTATTTACGTGACAGTCTTTGAATGGTTGGTTAATTATTTACAAAAAATTATTAAAATTAACACACACAAAAAGGAATAAGATGATGAATAATGAATCTGGGTTCATCATTTTCTTCCTTCTTCATCTAATAAAATAAAATCCCAAATCCTAATCTCAAATCTCAAATCCCCACTAACCTACAAATGAATTGCTCATAAAAAAATATTGAGCTAATAGTTGATTAATTGGGTTGGGAATTCGAATTCGAATTTCAAAGAATTGCAACCCAAGTTTTTCTTGAGGTATCTTTGTTTCATCGTCCCCCTCAATTCCTCAACGCATAAATATTCGACAACGAAACATAGTAAGGCTTGTAAGGAATTTCTCCTTCAAAGCATCTTCAACACACTCGAGCATGCGAAGAGGTATGTCAACAATGACGGCGACGGCGACGATATTCATCGATGGCATTCGCGACGGTGTCCATTGATGGAGATGGATTCAACGCTCCCCTCCCATCATTTCCACGCCCCCCCCCCCCCCATCTCCCTAGAGCCATGACCCTCGTAGCAGTTGACCTGGACCTTCGACCCGAACTCTCGCCCAGGTCACGCCAGTTTGAATCGGTCCTCGACCCATTCCTCGACATTGGTTGCTGACACGAACTCAGTTCTCTTCTTTGAATCAATCTCACTAACCCCCCCACCATTGTTATAGTTTGAGGTAAGTCTCCAAGCTGGCGAAGACTCCGTTCTCTGGGTTAGAGATTTAGCCACGACTTGGTCTCTTCTTTTCCCCTTCGATGCGTCATGGTTCTGGTTCTGTCGGAATTTCATCGTAGACCTGTTCACTAGTTAATGGACCTCTTCATCATCATCTCTGGTAATGGTGGTGGCGGACATGCTCTCACTCTGGCTGCAAATCTCTGACACTTTTGAGATCTCACCATTGTCGTTGTACGTGGGTAACTGCTGCTCAATCTTTTCAGCATCTTCTTGCTTCGATTTCTTCTCAAAGATCGGTTCTTCGGCTTCCTTATCCTGATCTTGAATTACCATCCCAAATTCTTGAGGCTTCATGAATGACACGAGTTGTGGTGGCGATGAAGATATAGGCGGCTTGGGCTTTGGAGTCTCTAAAAGCACTTCTTTCATAGTTTCTTCTTCTACTAGCAGCGGTGCTTTATTGCCATGGGTCATGGCTCTAGGGAGATGAGGGAAGTGGGGATTTGAGATTTGGGATTGGATTTTATTAGATGAAGAAGAAAGAAGATGATGAACCCGAATTCACTATTCATCATCTTCTTCATTTTATGTGTGTTAATTTTAATAATTTTTTGTAAATAATTAACCAATCAATTATAGACTGCGACGTAAACACTAAACTAAAAGAGGGTAACGGATGAGACAACGATACAACTGAATGTGCAGTCGTAGTAGAACATTGGAACTAAATCAATTTTGAGGAGCAAAGTAATATTTAATGTCTGATTAGAAGAATAAAGTGAGTAATAAGTATTTCTATTTTTACTCGAAACCTTTAAATGTTTGGATCTACGGTGGCCATTCGGCCGCGGCCCAGTCCTGCTAAAATGTAAAGTTTGGGCCCGTATATTTTAACTGATAGGGTTAGTTTTGTAACGTGTTGTCTATGAACTACAAAAAAGAAAAAAGAAAAACCAACGAACCAGTTACTTTTGAAAGCAACTCTCACTTTGTCACCTTAGTCATCTGCCTATAGCTGGTTTCCCGCTCTTTCCCTGAAGAAGAAGATGATGATGAGCCAGTTCGGCGTCAAGTATGCCTTACACATCATCACCTCTAACTTCGGAAATCTCGTCACTGTAACTCCCTCTCTCTCAAACTCCAAAGCTCTTACCTTTGTCAATTTTTTCCTAATTTTTTTTTTTGTAATTATTATCAATTTATGTGTTTGTGATGCAGAAAGTGTGTGAAAATCTTCTGAAAAGGGGACCCCTAACCCTACGACAGATCATTGGGTACACAGAGCTTAGCCCTCAGCAAATCAAGAACTCTCTCCTCATTCTAATCCAACACAATTGCGTTCAACCCTTCTCCATCGAACAATCCGGTGCGCTTTTGTAACCCTAGGAAGTAGGAAGCTCATGTTTGTCTCATTTTCATGTAACCCTTCCTGAAATTTCTGAATTTGAATCGAATTTTGTTGATGTAGAGGGGCCGAAAGTCACACAGTACATGGCACTGTTCGATAACATACTCCATCGATTTCGTTTTGGCAAATTCATGGCTATTGTATCCCAGGAACTCGATAAAGATGTTTGTTCCTTTTTCTTTTCGTATTTGTTTGTTATTTCTTGTTTTTAGGGGGTCATTTGTCAAATTACAGCTTTTCTTCGTTTGTTTTGCAGTGTGAACTAATTATTAAGGATTTGCTTGAGAATGGTAGGCTTACACATAAACAAATTGTTGAAGGAGCTCTATCAACTAAAAGTCAAGGTGGGTTTTTTTCTTGATGTTTTAGTGGTTATTTTTGTTCAATTTTATAGTTAGTTGGATCACTATGAGTAAGTGTACATTCATCTGCCTCGTGCCAGTAGATTCTGCAGCTAAGGATTCTGTTGAACAAAGCTTTCTTAGGCTTTTGAATACCCGTTTTATTGAACGCTGCCCTGCTCCAGAGCCAGTTCTTGAAGAAGCATCTAAAGAAGAAGCTCCTGCGAAGAAGCGAGGTGCTAAGTCTGGTAAGGTAATGCTATATTAGATAACTTGTGTCAAATAAATTGATTATGTCAGGAGGAGCATTAGATTTGATTGGAAGTTTATCAGCCTTTATGACTCGATTAAATGAAAGTGAAGGTGGCACCGTAAGTGGAAATTTTGTTGTGCTTGGATTGTGTAATTTCAGTTTTAATCATGCTAAATACCTAAATTCTAACCTTTCCTATCTATTAATTGTGGCATGTTCAGATCGATATATGTATATGTATATATATCCCTGTGAACCAAAAACTTGAGATGAAGACCCCTTAACTTTAAACCAAATAAATCATACAAAGCCTTTTAGACAAAATTACTCCACTGATATGCTAGCTAAGTTAAAAGGAGAGCTCCCTAGTTAATAACTTCTCTTAGTTGTTGCACTTTTAATTTGTTTTTTTAAACTGTGATCTTTATTAATCAATTTTGAAACTTTTTCAGATTGTCGAAGTTCCAAAGACCATAGAACAACGTGTTTTAGAAGCAGCAGTGCCTGCGGAAGCTATAAGATTTTCAATTATGATGGATTCTATAACTGGTGCTCACGAACAACAAAGTGTGAATGATTCTTCGAGCATGACAGTTGGGGAGAAGGTTGATATACGGATTTTCATTTCTCGATACCGGGGGTGGTTTGTTCTAATATGCAGTTCACTGAAAGCTTATTCTGTTCTAATATGTGTTCTTCTAAATTTATAGCGCAAGCATGATGCTTTGGATTTTGATGCGGAATTTGGATCTAAGAAAGAAGTGGTTCTTTGGCGTGCTAATTTCGAGGAATTCATCCGCTGTCTAAGGCATAAGGTTCATATCAATAAACAAAACAAAACAATACCTTACATTTACAAAGATGAAAGTAGTTTGAATTCAAAAACAAAACCCCGAACATAGTTTCTTAAATAAGTGGGAACATTTATCTCGCACTTGACCTGTTAGTAATTGAAACCTAACTATCTCTAACAAATATCATCAATGGAGCATATCCAAACACCTACTGAGTTCTTTCTTTGGATTTGAATTTGGGTTCCAATAATAAACGTTTTGTCATTATGTTTGAAATGAATTCTCTTGATTCATTTTATGATATGATCTGCTTTTGGTTAATGTACTATTCCTATTCTGTCCATGTGTTCTAGGCTTGCATTGAGAGTGTGAGAGAACGGCTGGATGATGTGGCTGCACTTGTCTTAAAAGCAATGCTTAAGGCAACTAGAACTTTAGAGAAGAAAGTAAAAGCAGAAAATTCAGGTAAACCGGAAGTTTGGATTATTGCCTGTTGAACGGCTATATACATTCAATCTTTTTAGGCCAAGAAATCATCTATAGCATGTAATTTTTTTTTTTAAGTATTAGTTTGGTAGCTTTTATTGCCCACTGTTCCAATTACTTGTGGAAAGATTGCTGGACCTGGGCTTAGTGTAGGAAGAAAATTAGACGAATTTGGTCTCTTCAGTCATTATAAATGGTTGTTTCTGGATATCTGGTGTTATTTGTGAGGTTTAAATGGTCTCGTTTTGTCTTGTTCTGGCAGAACTTTTCACGTTATTTACCTGTTTTAACATACAGTATTTGCCAATTGCCCTTTTTGGATTTCATTTCGAAATAACATCTAGTTTGTACCCATAACCTCTTGGCGTGCCACCAATCTATGTGCTGCTGTGCTCTGGTTGATGTTACCTCCTTGTCTAATCGGTTCGTTAATTTATTTTACAGTTCCTTCATCAATTAGTAACATTTATCAAGAGGTGATAAACAGTGAAGCTGGTCGTAGTTTGACAATGGATCGTGTGGAAGCTTCCCTTAGCGAGTTGTGTGGAAGAGATGTAGTTGAGAATGAGTCTTATAGTGTTGGTACAATTCCCTTTTTCTCATGCAACTATATATATTTTCAAAATTTGAGTTCTGGTTTTGTATGTATCCTTCAAGATGATATAGGTAATTATTATTATTGACACGTTTGTTTCTTGTACAGACTTGAAGAAAATTCTTGAGATGGCTCAGAACAATGAGGTTTTTCTTTTGCAGAATATGAAAATTAATTGTCCAGAATATGAAAATTAACTGTCATTCACCAAGACAGATGCTTAAGTACATTTCCTTTTGTGCAGGCAGAATCAATTGTTTTGCAAAGACATGGAAGAGATGCCTATATAATATTTAGGTTGTTGTCAACTGCTGGTCGCCCACTGGAGACTGATAAGGTAATATAATTACTATTGGTTCCAACATTGCTAACAAATTTATATGAGTCTAATATGATAGAATATTGCATTATTAGCTTCTACACAGTTTAATCGTTCTCTATGATGAATTATTGAAGTTTGTTTTTGGTTTTTAAAAGAGCCCCGCTGAGTTATGATGATTTACTCCGGTAATTCTGTGCAGATTTCAGATATTGCATTTGTCGAAAAGAAGGATGCACCCAAGATTCTCTACACGCTGTGGAAGGATGAGTACGTGCATATGGAGGTAAAGCATTTCCCCTCTTTTCTTTGTAGGCACTTATTTACATTTTTTGGTCTATGTGACAATGTCTCATCTCCTTGCAGAAATTAGCCATAGCAGGAGCTAGGCAGTTACAATTATTGGTGTGGAAAGTAGATAGGCCAATTGTTTGGAGGCATGTTTTGGATGAGATGTTCCATGCTGCCTTGAATTTGAGTCTTCGACAGGCTTATGAGGAGGAACAAAATAAGGAGGTTCGTAAATATGGGCAATTTCTGGTTTTATCTTCTGTCATTTCTGGTTCTGCAACAATTGGTTCTAGTTGATCAACTTAGAAAGAGTTCGACTTTGAGCTCCTATTCTGAAAAAGCCAAGTTGTTTTACTTGATGTATACTTCATGCCATCTTTTGTTCAGACGTATTGAAACTTTTTACATTTACTAATAATGTGTCCTGGTGACACTGCAGATTCGAAATCTTCCAGCACACAAGCGAGTCGGAGACGTAGGGAAACAATTTGAACGATTTAAAAACACCATTTTTGTTCTGCAATCAACCCTTTTGAAGATTGATGATGCTATCATGCTTTTCCATGACTTCTGATTTTAGTAGATTTTGCGACTCTAATGTTATTCTACATCTTTATATGATATAAATAGGAGCATTTTTCATGAATGGATTATCACTGGCTTTTTTTTCTCTGTTTTTCTTTCTTGGAGTACAAGTAAAAATGATAACTATACCATCGGATGTCAATTTGTCATGTCCCATATGATAAAGATGACAACAATATCAAATGGAATCTAGTAAAATCAAAACTTCGTATTTCATAAATTGCCTAAGACTACACTAGAATCTCTATAGAAAAAAGAAACGGCGAGTCATCCTCTGTGGAGCAGTGTAAACGACAATCAAATCTATCTCTAACTCTGTAAACATTACGATACCCTTCATTGACTGTTAAGCTCACTATGCTATAGACACAGTTAAAAATATCGGATATATCGGCGAAATATCTGCCGATATATCGGAAGTACGGGGGTTCGACATCTAAATTGGGAGAGAAGAAATTTTTTCCCCCAAAATCGCAGCTTTCGTCAAATTTCGGAGAATTTCGTCGAAATTCTTCGATTTTTCCGATATTTAACTAAAAGCTACATTCAAAACCATTTCACATATGCAAAAATAAAACAAAAATGTTCATTGATTTCTCATTCCAACAGGAAGCCAACATAAGCAGCAAACACAAAAATTCAAAGAAAAATAATTGTTCCCAATATCACGAAGCTTATCAATTTGAGAAAACAAAAACAAAATTGGAGTACTAGCCTACAAAATTGGACAAAAACAAAAACCAAACACTCACCTTTGCACACCCATTTCTTGAATTCTTCAATAAATTGGAATTTTCATTATTTGAATTTGAATTTAATTAAGCATGCATCCTTTATAAATTGGGCAAATTTCATCCAATCTATCATTCTTCAAAATCAACTCTAGGAGCAGCAGCAGAGGCGAGCGACATCAGTCAACAGCAGCTGCATCGGCGGCAGTTGCAGTGATGGCATCGGGACAGCGGCAGTGACGGCAACGACCCTCCTTTCCTTCGTTGTCCCCATATTTTTCCCTTCTCGGAGTCGAATCTCGACCACCTCTCCGTTTCTCACGCTCACGGCTCACGAATCACGGCTTAAGTCTCAACTGCCTTCAAATTTTAGGTTTTGAATTAACGAAAAAGATGAAAGAGGGACCTCATATTTTGGCAAGAGATGAAAGACTTTGAAACAACTAATGTGTCCTGTCTTATTCTCTTTTTTCCGTTCCTGAAGTAATAAAGTAGGGCTTCGAGCATTCTACACGCTTGTCAGCTAAAAAAAAGGCTTCTAAAAGATATCATTTGTTAAAAAAATTATAATAAAAGAGATTTGCTGTTACAAAAAATCTCTTTTATTAATTCTTTTTTATTAATTTATTACTCATTATTATTCATCCTTATCAACATATATTAAAATTCCTTTTTTATTAAAATACTAATACATCATTATCAACATATATTATTATTATTATTATTATTATCTATGATATCAACATTATATTAGAAATAAATATATAACTAATTATTAATTATTAGTTTATTTACATCGTTTGCATTTGAAAAATTAAATAATTAATATAATTTTTATGTATAATAGACTTCATAATATTATGAGTGAATTTAAGTTTATGTTTAAGATTTTATAGATATTAGTTATTATCACCATATTTTATCATAATAAGTTGAATTGAAGGAAAATAGAAAATTATGTTGAATTAAAGTAAATTATGTTGAATTTAATATGTTGAATGGTTAATTTGAATATTAATGAATTTTAGAAAAATATGAGATGAGCATACGATTAATAACAATTCATTTTACGTCCAATTTTCACTAATTAATGTTCAATTTTCTAAATTATTATGTAAATGCAAACTCCGCAATTTTCTAAATTACTAAGTAAATGTAAACTCCATTATTATACTTATTTTTATGTTTTAACTATATTAACATTCAATTATAGTAATTCACTTCAATTTATGTTTATGTTTAAAGTTTTATATTATTAGTCATCGGTAGAACAATATTGTATCATATTATTCCTCATATATTTATTATATCAAAGTCGTTTTATAATTTTTATTAGTCTTATATAACCATTATTGGTACTTAAGTTTTTCTCAAAATTTCATTCCAAATTTCCAATTTTTAGACCAAATTTACTTCATTTTTGTTGACCGTAAACGATATCGATATCGATATTTGGAACGAGATATCCGTAAATTTAATTAGCGATATATCCGTCGATATCGATATTTCAATTCTTGGCTATAGATGGTGTCCTTTCCCAGAAAATCCATTTGTGATGGTCCAATTAGCATCTGCTGATCTTCTGTTGTTGCTTCGACGTGCCTCCTTTGTCACCCCGTAATAGTTCCAACCAAAACCCGACCCTCCCACAATGTAGCTTCCCACTGCTTGGCTTTCAACCGCTTTCTTATCTGAGCTGAGAGGTTGAAGCTGCTGCGACAGTCGATTCCCATCTTGATTTCCTTTTGCTGGATCGGTATCGCTTGATGGACCATGTGTGCCTGTGTCGTTGGTCATCTGTTTGTGTAGATCCATCAGTAGCTTCAGTTCTGCATGTTGCATGTTTACAAGCAGTATCAAATATGCAATCCCCAACAAACGATACATACTCAATTTTAAATTTACTAACTGTTACATCTAGAAAATCCTAGAAATCCAATAAAATGGAGCAAAATCCAAGTTTCTTTCATGGTAAATAAAACTAAAAAGTGAAAAGGATATGTTTAACCACATTTTCCCAATTCTATATGCTTCCATGTTAAAGAAACGACGAGAAAAAATGACTGGAATTGATTCCCATCGTAGATTGTGGTTGAATGTTGATGAAGAACCTAAGACATAAGCCATGACATTCCAAATTCATGTTTATGCAAGTATAACAGGGGATGTGATTGATTACATATCTTAAAGAACTCACGTTTTTTAATTTCGTCAGCTGCTATACTCTTCCGAAAATCTGGTGTCCTGAGAACCTGCATACAGATCAAACACCATTTTTATAATGCTACAACAGCTGGCATAGTAAGCAAACATGCCTAGATCAGAATAGCATTCATATAAATGTTCTAACATGGAGCAGAGTCGAAGGTTGGGCTGGGAAAACTACAAAAGCATTTGTAATACTTCAATTAGAACTGTAAAGGATTTTCTGAGACATTTTTTAAATGATAAATTTAATACTCAGGGGACAACATTTTGTGATGACTGATTCCACGAAGTTAATTGTAGCCTGGCCGACCTGAGTCTGCGAAGAAAATTCAATGAAATTTAAATTTTCTCATCTATGAGCTGCTAATATTTCTCAAGCACATCCTGCTAAGGAAACCAGGTTATTTCAGCAGCCGCCAGATTTCCAAGAAGCATTCACAACATCAATCAACCATATAGAATTAAACCAACACCCAATAACAATACTTGCCATCACTGAATCCAGAAATAAAGGGAATATTGGACAAACAGAAAGATTTTCCTTTTCTCTCTGAGACTTTTTAGCGGTTAATTGGTGTGCAAGAAACATACAGGTGCGCACCTATTGAAACAACTACCAGAAGCCCCCCAATTGAAAATATTTCCAAAAGAAGACAAGCCCATGAACCAAATGAATGCACTGATTCTGTAATTCAAGAAAGCCTCGCGCTTTACCAATACCAAAAGTTCAAAACCCCAAACCCACCAACAAGATTAAGAGAAAGTTACAAAATTTCAGAAAGAAGAATGAAAATGTTGTACTATAATTATTTCATGTGTTGGAAATCTGGAGTGTATGTGATAATATCATACCTCGATAAAATGGGGACGAAGCCGTTGGATGTGAGTGCGAATTTTGAAGCAGGGGGTATGTTCATGTTGGACTCTGTGGAGGTCCATATTTTTTAGGTTTCTTTCGTTGTTCTTAGGGCGAGGAGGAAGACGGCTGGGTTTGGGTCCTTTGGGAATTGGGCCGGGTTGTTGTTTGGAATGGCCAGTGCCAGTGAATGTTTGTGGTCTTGCCGTCACGTGTCTCTCTCGGCTTTTGACATCTTTTCTCTTTGATTTGTCTCTTCCATGGAGCTCCAAGATTGACCTCACCCTCCCCCTCTCGTTTTGCAAGGTTTTGCAATTTTGTGCTAAGCTCTTATATTTATGTGAAATTTGAGACTTACCAGTTGGTCCATTTTATATTGAAGGATATTGAAGCTGTATCACATAAATTGCAATCACATAATTTTTTTTTAAAATATCATATATTTTACACTAGATTTTAGAATTATAACCGATCTTTCAAATTTTACATTTACGCGTCATAAACTTTTAAAAATGTAACAACTTAACTCTACCGTTAATTATTTCATTAAATAATATATTAAGTGCTAACGTGACACATGTAGAATTATGAGGTGAGCACGGTGCGATTCGATACGTATATTGATAATATCCATATCCAAACCTTTAAAATTTTAACGGTTCGATCAACTTGGATTTTTTAAAATAAAAAATAAAACCGTTTTGATCCAAACAGTTACTAACGGTTCGGTTTGGATCGAAATGATTCAAATTCGTTTAGAAATAAAAAAAAAACAAGAATATAAAAAAATAAGGATGCGAAAGTAATAATAATAATCAATTTTATATATTAAGTTTATTAAGTATTGAATTGCAAATATTATCACTATATTAAGATTTATTAAACAAACATTACTATTTAATAATATTTTATTATACTCTTATATGAATACATATACTTATATGCGTATATCTAGATATCTTTTTATTTTTATTTTTTTATGTTGTATTAATAATAGATTTAAAAAATAATATATTTTTTAACGGTTTGGTTTAAATTTAACGAATTTCCAAAATAAAAATCCAAATCCAAACCGTTACTAATGGAACGGTTTGGATTCTCAAACTATTTGACTATTTTCCGGTCAAACCTAAATTTTTGGATAAATAACGGTTTAAAGCGAATCGGTTAGCGATTTTAACGGATTTGTACCCACAAACTCATTATTTAATATAATTTTTTTCCTTCTCTTTTGCCTCCCATTTAATCTGTTAAATCTTTCTCTCTTCTCCTTCTCTGGCTTCCATCCCACTGTTTCTCATTCCTTGATAACTACTACCTCCCTCTCTTGAGTTACCCCTTCCACCCTCACCATCCTTTCATACCTTGCCACCACCTTCCTCCTCTCTCACTTCCCTCTCCCCCTCATTAAATCCCTGCACCCTCAGACCTTTCACTGCCGTGCTCAACCTCAACCTCCTTTTCCTCTCACTCACCATGGCCGTCAGCATTCTCCACACGATCTTCTCCTACCCCCTTTACCCCTTCTGGATCATTTGCTTCTCGCCCAAAACCCCGCCGTCCAAAAGCTCACAACCCATCCCAACCTTAGCAACACAAAGGCTCTCTACCTTTTGGTCAAAGATGATACATTTCCCATCATTTGTAGGGTAAAAACCACATGCTTTCCTAGTCAAATTCTCCTCATTGCTCAACTTCCAACTGCCTTTGAATCCCTACTATAATTAAGCTACTTTAATAATTTTAAAAAATTAATAAAATTAACCTTCGTTTTTCAATCAAATAAACAACATTGTCAAAATCTCACTGACCTTCCGATTGACAGGCCTTGATGAGTTCTGTGACATCGTCGATGATACCAGCTTCCCATTGCTCACAATGCCGAAGGATCCATCTTCGTTAAAGCAGAACACAATAGATTCCCCGTCATCTGCAAAATGTGAAGAACCGAACAACCTACTTGCATTGAAGTGTGGGATGAAAGCAGTATCACGTCAACAATTAACAGATTATTTAACGAAATAATTAAAGGTAGAAATAAATTATTACATTTTTTAAAATTTAGGGTACATAAGTACAAAATTTGAAAGATCATATATAACTCTAAAATTTAATGTAAAATATAGGGTATTAAAATATAATTTGTTTTTTTTAAAAGAAAATCAAACTCGAAATTACCTAGTATTTCAAATGAACCATTAGACTATAATTTTGGTGACGGAGTTCCTCACTATCATTTGAATGAGAAACGAAACAAACCCAAATCCATATTCCTTTTACTAT
This sequence comes from Prinsepia uniflora, assembly GCA_032719365.1. Classification (NCBI taxonomy): domain Eukaryota; kingdom Viridiplantae; phylum Streptophyta; class Magnoliopsida; order Rosales; family Rosaceae; genus Prinsepia; species Prinsepia uniflora. The sequence goes on from CM064870.1 coordinate 19,854,180, forward strand.
TAAAAAAATGGGACTATAATTTTAGTGACGGCGTTCTTCACCATCATTTGAACGAGAAAAATCCATATTCCTTTTACTATTAAATAAAATGGGTAAACGGTTTTAAGTGCCCTGAATTTTAGCATAATTTTAGTAAGAGACCCTACACTTCAATATTAATGTGTCATGTCTCAGAACTTTATCTTAATATTTCCTTCAGTCCCTCATTTACTTTTCAAATGAATTCCGTTAAAAATAGTTACGTCAAATGCACATGAATTGAATTATTTTTTAATTTTTTTTAAGGGAATTCATTTGAAAAGTAGATAGAATGACTAGCAGAAATATTAGGATAAAATTCAAAGACTAACAGAAACATGAATTGATTTTTTTTAACGGAATTTATTATTAACAAAAGTGTTATAAGCCTTTTGAGATATGTTTTGTTACTTATTGAATCCAATATTTTGTTTTGAATTTTTTAATCTAAAAAAATACAAACTCAATGAAATAATGAAATTTATTAAGAGGTGTCTGAAGTGACTTTAGGGACTAAAAAATATAAGGAATGCCCTTGTAAACTTTAAAAAGCTTAGAATGAGATGAGTATTAAGTAGAGTAGTGTTTTAGAGGTTTGGTAGAAATTTTAAAATTAGACTGAAAATTTTGTGTTATAGCACTTGTAACGACGTGGTTTTGGGAGGGGTCTTGTCAGCACTATTATCGTTAAAAAAAATAGTTTGATAATTCAAGAGAACAGCGGAACATGAATGAGGGTCTGATAACAGCATTGAAGTATAGTATAGGGTTTCAGTAAGAAGGCCAAGACCAGGAACCTTGTTGCGAAATAGCGCTAATTAACCCGAGCATGCACGCTAAGCTCAACCAGCATAGCAACAATACTTTCTCCAAATCCATCCAAGAGAGGACCCAAGGAACGTACACCAACATCCAACCAGATAAAACTATCCTCCCAATTGCCAATCTAGCTAGTATGAACCATTTTAGTTGCATTGATTAATTTCATATATCTTAACTCTTACTTTATTGCAAAATAATTGTCTCTTATATTCATGGGACCTCTTTTCATTTTACGCTTTTTGTTCCCGAGATTCTTATTAAATATAAGTCATAATCATAATCATTCATCTCTTCAATGTCGTTTTAAAGATTATAGTTGAAAAAACTCAACTAAATTGGTCATTATTTAGTTATATATATCAAACAAATCAACGATTTAGTCACAATTAAATTTTTTATTGTGAGCTGCTCATTTAATTTATACATATTATAGACAACCAATCGATATCAAATTTAATTAACTTTTGATCTTGTAAATGATATTATTGGAGCAGATGAACAGTTCCACTTATGACTAATATATAAGAAATTTTTAGTTAATTAAAAAAGTGATATACGTAGGTAATTCTTCAATAGTGCAATGTAAGTATTGCTCTAATTTATTTAGATGTCAAAACCTAATTTATGAAAAACATATAGATTTTATACTTCATGCCTATTGATCGAACTCACCAATATTTAATCTCAGTTTTCATGATGAACTAAATTTGTCCCAATTAATCTCTTGAACAGGACCTCCATTAGCTAAGTTACCCTCTTTTCGTCTAAGCACTATAAATTATGTTATATCTGCTGACGTGGCACAATATGGGCCACTTTTATTAATTTAACAATATAGAGCATGTAGATAAAAGAAAGAAAACAAAATAATTATTAGATAAAATAATTCTTAGAAAATTTAAAGAAAAAAAAAACATGTTAAACACACACAAAAATAAATAAAAATAAAAATCTCCCTCCCCCCCACCCAAGCTCACCATCAAATTCAAATCTCACTTTAGTTTCATCTCTTCCTCATCCATCGTCAACATCAACTTTCAAAATCACTCGAGAGAGTTTCAAATTTCAAAATAAAATTAATTTCTATCTTCAAGAATCATCTTCTTCACTAGCCTCCTCTTCAGGGGAATCATGCTCCTAAACTTGGATTTCACATCTTCCTTCCCCTGTCTTTGTAGGGCTGTTAATTGGTACTGAAAAATTTACCAAAAATTCGAACTGTCCCAAAAAAATTACCGAATAGATAAAAAGTTGTAAATGAAGAGGAAACCCCGAATGGAACCAAAGGGGAAATGGTTTGACTTGGTATTCAAGAGGCCCAATAACAAAAACATGTTCCGAACCATTAGCACATTAATCCTTTTTTTTTTTTTTGTATCAGCCACTAGGCCCAATATCAAATAAGCTCATTAATACCGAAGGGGTTAAAGTCCTCTCTCACACTCTTTTTCTGGTCTTCACGCCTCATGTCACGACTCGACTCTCCTAACACAATATTGCCTACTTTGGGTTCAGCCCTTATGGTTTTGTTTCTGAGAACTCACACGAAACTTTTCAGAAAGTCACCTATCATGAGATTGCTCTAACCCAAACTCGCTTAACTTTGAAATTTCTAAGGAATCTAAAACTAGTGAGCTCCCAAAATATCTCGTGCTAGGAATATACGTGCCCACATATATAAGACACATCACCTTTCCTTCCCCGAGCGATATGAGATTGTTCTAGACACGGGTCTTACACCTCATCAGTCTCTCTCAGTCTGTCCTATTCCTCAAACTCATGTGTTCATCTCCCCTCTCACATTCGTCGAACTCAAACTCGAAGAAAATCACCATGCCAAATGCTACCACAAGATACTAGTCCATATCCATCATCGAATTAGACCAAATCCGACCCATGGCCATCGATCGATTTCATCAATTCATCCTCATCGAACTGGACCAAATCAGACCCCATGGTCATCGATCGATCTCTCTGAACTCATCGTTCTTAGACTCTCTATGACTAAGTCGATGTGTCTAGCCAACCATAGCCTCACGCATGCCACACCGCAAGGACGCATCGATGACTCAGTCATGAGGATACCTTAATGACTCCATCGTTTTCTTCAATCCAGTCACCACCATGCTTCTATCACTCGATCGCCTCCATCGCCTCCATCAGCTCCCTCTATGCCTCTATCGTTCAAACTCAATCAAACTCGGAAAAAAATAGATCTCGATACTAGACTAATCGGTATCATCGATTTTCGATCCTAATCAGGAAATGTCATGGTACCATACCGGCACTAGAGTCCTAATGAATTCAATTTCAATTTCAGAAAAATTATCAAACCAAAAACCCAATTAACACCCCTATCTTCATCATCGTGCTTTTTTCTTGTTCATCTTTTTCTTCCTTATCTCCATGTGGGTTCGACTCCAAACCCATCTCGAATTTGGGATCTTTCTCCATTTTCATGTCCAATTCTCTATGTTTTCTTCCTCATTTTTTTCTTCCTTATCTCCATGTGGGTTCGACTCCAAACATGCCTCAAATTTGGGATCTTTCTCCATTTTATGTCCAACTCTCTATGTTTGTGTGTGTGTGTGCGCGTGTGTGTGTGTGCGCGTGTGGGTGCTCGTGTGTCTTTGTGTGACACTTTGATTCCTTGTTCAAGTATAGGCTTTTGGATTTAAGCACTACAAGAAATATAGGCTGAGACCACCATTAATTATTAGTGTCTTTTGAGGCTAAAGACACAAATTATTGTGTCCAATGATCAATGGCCACAATGCAGCCACTAATGGATGGTCGGTGCACTAGGTGGCCGTCACTATTAACCAAAGGGCCCAAAAGCAGTTACTGTGTCATTATTTATAGGCACAAATAAAATTTATTTGGTATCCATAGATGCAATATAATATACTTTTTTTTATGAATACAAATGTGCTTTTCGACACATTTATAAATGAGTGTCTTTTGATATTGTACACAGATTTTTTTTTAAAAAATTACTTAAATAGGATTGAGTAACGACCCGTCCCAGAAATTAGGGTTAAGACAGTGATTAAGATGGGATTAGTGAGCTTAATCGGGGGTTAGTTGGTCCCGATAAGGTTGTTAGGGTGGAATGACGATTTTGCCCCTAGGTTGGGCAAATAGTTGACTTTTAGTTCGGATGGTCAAATGAATTTTGACCGGTGACTATGACGTAGTTAAGGACCTCACGAATCCATAGACAGGTGGCACGCCCGATTCTGACATCCGAGGAGGAAGTTATGATGTTTGGAAGGTTGAGGGCATAACCGTAATTTGGTTAAAATAGGGGGAAAAGTTGACTTTTCGTACGAACGGGTTTTGACACGTTGACCTAGGATCGTTAGATAGATCTCGTCGTCCTGAGTTCGATGACAGGCGGCACGTATTCATCGGACTTACGATGTGTGAGTTACGGGTCTAGACAGGTAGTGGAAAAATTGTAATTTTGACTTAAAATGAGGGGCATTTTGGTCTTTGTGCTCTGGGATTTGTGCAGTAGAGAGGGAAAGGTGGATGGCTGTGATTGGGCCATTGTGTGAGAATGGACAGGATTGTGACATGTGGCAAAGGGCTAGAGGGTTCCAGGAGTTGCACGCGTCCAATAATTTGGGGATTTTGGGCGGTGTACCGTGTGTGTTCTTCGACCCAGAGAGAAACAGAGGGAGAGAATTGAGAGAATTGGGACGGTGATTGTGTGAGTTTGTGTTAATTGGTGAGGGGGTGAGTGACCAGAGAGTGAGGGAGAGCTAGGGAGAAGGTTAGGAGGTGCGGTGGCTGTGTGTGTGGGAGTTGAGAGCCACAGGAAAGCAGGGGGAAAACAGAGAGGAAGTGAGTGATTGTGGTTGTGGTGTGGCCGTGTGCGGTGCAAGTGGACTCGTGATGGTGTCGTGAGAGGTGAGATAAGTCGACCAGCCCCAGCGGAGCTTGCGACGGTGACCCGAGGACAGGTAATTCCTCATCCCCATTTATTTTCTCTGTTTTGCCGATTAGGTTCAGACGCTAAGTCGTAGCTTTAGGGGCTGAATCGAGGAGTCTAGTGAGGTCTAGGGGACTCAGTTGAGTCCTAGGCAGCTGCTGGTTGTGCTGCCGTGACGGGGAGTGCACGGTGGAGGCTAGTACGACGGAGAGTACTGGTGTGCTCTGTTTTGCCGTCAATTTTCAAATCGAAAGTCATGGGTTTTGGGCGTGAGTCGACGGTCTTGGTGAGTTGGGTGAGGTTTAGGATGGTCCTAGGAAGAGTTTTGGGTAGCCACCGTGTTGGGGGAAGACCTGGGTGGCCGGAGAAGGAAGCAGGGGTTTATCGGGTATTGGTTTCGAGCTTAAGTCGACGAGTTGTAGGTCGAGTCGAGGTGCCTGAGCAAGGGGAACGGGTAGATTAGGTCTGGACGATGCAGATGGTGAAGAAAGGAGTCGATTTGGTGGCGGTACGGCGGAGAACCACTCTCGCCGGTTCGGTTTGCAAGAACTGTGTCGAACTGGGTCGACCAGAGGTAGACGATGCACTGTAGAAGGCGCGTGGGGGCGCGTGCGGCGGTGTTTGGGGAAAGTGTCAACATGGTTTTTTTGTCTAGGTGTTGTGACGAGTCCGTTGGAATTGGTTTCGGGTTGTTCGGACGTCGTTTGAGGTTAGTTCCGCGAGGTGGAAGGTTTAGGGTTCTGGTTCGTTACGATTAGGACCCGGGGATTTTTGGGGAAAATTAGATGGACCTTCGTAGTTGTGTTAGTAACGTACTTTGGCGGTTTTTGACAGGATCGGGACTTCCCGAGGAAGCTGAGGAATGTACGAGACGTTCGGGACACAATTGAGGGCTCGGTACTGTGAGTGGACCCCTCCTCTAAACTCGAGCATGCATAACTGCTTTTAACTACTTATTTTATGATTTTACATGTGATCTCATGATTGTTGAATATACTATAACTTTTTTACTTAATTGCACGTTTTTCGAGAAAGTACAATTTTCAGCACGTTTTATGAGAAAGACTTGATTTCTGATTATGGTGCCGGGATTTTGGGGATTTCAAACGATAAGTGATTTTCAAAGATTATAAGTGGATTTTGGAACATGGTTTCGACGATCAAGGATTTTCGGTTTTAGAATCGGATTTTGGTAACGAGATTTGGTTTTAAAGTTGAAAAGTGGATTCCGGATTTGGGTTCGGAATGATGGTTCGGGATGCCGGAAGGGCATCAGACCAGTGATTTCGGATTCGAGTTTGGATATGAATTTAGAAATGGTTTTCAAATGGTTTGGATTGGATTTGCTGGATCTGGTTATTGGGTTTAAAGACCCGGATATTGATTGACGGGGGACGGGCCCGGATTGGGTTTAAAGACCCGGATTGAGTTTAAAGACTCGGATATATTGATATTTCCCTCGTAGGCCTGTTGAGTTTAAAGACTCGGGAGTTTAAAGACTCGGATATTATTGAGGCCTGGATTGAGTTTAAAGACTCGGGAGTTTAAAGACTCGGATAGGTCCAGCAGGTTTGATCGGAAAATGATGATTGGATATTCACGGTTTATGATAAGGTTTTATGATGCTTATGATATGATTTCTATAACTGTTTTTATAGTGTTTCTGTTTCTTATGATGCTTTTATGGTGATTGGTTTATAACTGTTTTAATAACTGGGTTATGCATGTAGTTTCAAAACGGAGGGCTAAAAACCGGTTTTCTTTTAAAATGGTTTTGGAAACTTTTCTTTTATTCTGGTCCACTCACATTTTCTGTTTTAAATTGCCCTCCAGGTCGTGGAGCTAGCGCGGGGTGTCGACGTCAAGGCAGCGTCTGAGGCATAGAAGTCACGAGAGCGATTCCGGAGTGTTGTAAAGTTTCCGTGTGCGTGTATCTAGTTATCGGTTTTTCGTTCTTGTATACTTAGAACTATGCTCTGTAAACTTTTAACTTCGGGATGTTTATAGTTTCTCCTGTGTCTGACTGTGTAGTTGACGGGTTATCGTGAGTTACTTTGGTTTTAGTGTCGGGTTGTCAGACGAGAGCAGGATTTACCTCGGATTTCGGGGGTGAAACCGGGGTGGGTCCTGACAGATTGATTGTATACAAATGCTTGTATAGGATTGTACATGATTGATTGTATACGAAATTGAACACATTTTATGAAAAACGCCATCCATCAGTACAACTAAGTGTATAAAAAAAATGGTTCCATTAGATAATATAATTTGAGAAACAACATCCATCAATACCAAATCCAAATGAAACCTCCATGGAATACATTATCCAACATCCATTAAATATAGAATTACTAGGTGTATGCTTCAGATTGGACAACAACCTCTCTAGATGCAGAATTCAACTCAAAATGAAACATGTACCTAAAATTCCAATTCAGCTAAACATCTACATCTATATATCCAATTCAAACTGAGCATCCTTAGATATAAAAAGCCACAAGGGCATCAACTAGAGACCTATATCATTTACCTCTCACTTTGTTTCTCTTTTCTGGACCCATTACTTGAACATAAATTTGATTTCATACTTCATGTGTTACCTCATCCCCATTGTCCCGAGCCTCTTCAAGTCTTTCAAATTTTTCCTGCATTTTAATTTAGTTTGAATCAAAATTAGCTAAAATTGTAGCCTCTATTTTAATTTTTTTAAAATTAAACTACGTACCATCACACATCTGGACTCTTCATCAATTGTTGCCAATTTGGACCCCTAGTGTGAGTGACCGTGAAGAATGTAACATGATCAGATTCTTGGCCTTTTTTTCCATCCTATAATACATTAATTTATTTTCGAAGTTAGTTTATATAATAGATGTGTACTGCACAATACTTTTCAGTTTCAAAAGTAATATTCAATTGGTAATGAATTTGAACAATAAGAGATACTAAACATTGCTCTAAGCAGCAACCTTCTCAATTTGTTGTTTAAACATTGCTCTAAACAACAACCTTCCCAATCCATATTATAATCCAAACATAAATCATATATATACTTATTGCAATGCATTTAAACATAAACCTTCTCAATTTTCATAGAATCAATATACCATTGCATTTCCAAACTTACAGGTTATTATGAAGAATCATTAACTTACGCATTCATGTCGATTTTAAACAAAAGTCCAGCAGTCGTGGATCACGTGGCAGATGGCATAGCCTACGGTACCTTGCCCTCCAATTTCGGAAACGACCATTCAATTTTTGTGCAACATTACCCTTCATAATGACCTCCTTTCCACCAGCTCCTGGAAGTGTCCAATCAATTGTTACCTACATTAACAAGTGCTCCCTTTATCAACCGGGTTTTATATATACATGGCACACATATAAAGGGCTTAGCAATCAGCAACATCAAGCATCAAGGGGCATTCATAGCGCATAAATCAAATTATTTGAAATAAATAATTAAATGAAAGGAATTTAATATGATTATATGCATAAGGTCATTTGAAATCTATTTTCCTTTTTTTCAACGTTCTTCCTATTCAAATCCAACTATCTATGCATTATAATTCTCTGAACAACAAATTTAAACATGTCATCAAATTCACATTACTTCAAACAAACCATGAATGTTTCGAGAATAACACTATGCATCTTTAAGAGGTCTAGTCACCCGCATCACAAGCTAATAAATTTTGATCCCCTAAATGTTGAAAAGGTCAAAACTGAAAAGATGAGCACTCATATATGCATACCTAAAATCAACAAACAAAATTTTCTATAACATATGATCTTTATCATTCTTCATTATTCTTCACAACACAATATCAAATCATGCAAGTAGAGTCAAAGAATAAGGATAACTATGAATATCAAAGGAAAAAAAATTAACACTGAATCATTTACAAGAGTTTTTTACTTAAATTTTGATTAATTTGTAACAATCATTGAGCTTGGTGGTTTACATCATCTTAATTCATTTCAAAAGAAAACAAAGTAAAAAAAAAAAAATTCTAACCCATCCCACACAAACAACCCATCTTGCAAACATCAGCCTACAATAATGTTGTGCTCTGCCCACAAAAACAATCCACGCTCATATGCACCTTCCTTTTCGATCATTTCCAGCTGCAGCGCACCCACAACACAAAAAACTCATAACTCAATGCAACTAACAATCAGTAAACATTATCAAGATGACTTTTTTAACCATATATATAATAGAGGAAAGTGAAGAACCAATGGAGAGAGTACAAGGCTAGGACCATTGCATAGTGTTGTTTTTCACTCATTAAGAGTTGGTCTCAAAAGAGTGATTATATCATGCACATGAACACTGCAACATATTGCCAACCAACTATTCAAGAAATGAAGAATTGCACCTAGCAGAGTTCAGAAAATAAGCAACGTGGGAAAGAGAAATAAAGTACCTACAAAAGTTATAAGTTTGTATATGTTAACTTCTTTGCAAATGGTGTTCCCTTCAATTCTCAATAAAAAAAATGGGAAATCCAATTAATCTTGTAGGAGTAATTGAGAACCATTTCTTATTTGCATCATTGCGAAAAACATAATATATTGGTTTGGTACACAAAAAAAAATCACAAAACAGATGGTAAACCTAACAGCTACATTACTATGAATGCGCAAAGAAACTAAGTATTAAACCTTGTGAATATCTTAATCTCTGCTGATGAGAAACACAAATTGCCCAAAGTAATTTAATTCTTCAGTACACTGCATAAAATAGGGTGGTAATTCTTCAGTACACTACACAAAGTTATAACGATCGAATTTCAAAAGAATATCCATAGAAATGTATTTCTAGTGACAAAATAGAAACCTTTCCCTTTAAATTTGGAAATGCAAGTACATATAATCTTAATCAACATAAAACGGTGTTACCTCCCAGATTCTTTTGAAGATTTTCTTGTTTGAATTCCCACTTGATATGCATTCTTAAACAAGAAGAACAAAAACAAAGCCATAAAGCAGTAAAAGTAACAACAATAGAAAAGCTCACAAAGCTAAATTTCATTACTTCAGCTGCCATCGTGTTCACTAGAGACTCGGGGCACATCAAAAGCAATAAAACAAGATGAAACCCCACACTAACAGTTGAGAAATACCTAACAACTCTCAGAAGCCTTTATATACATCAAGTGATCAATTACTTAAAAAACTAAATATACATATTACACAACAATTATGTTCTTCCATACTACAAATTCGATATTTTAATTAGTGAGACGAAGACCAATGTTACCTAAGCAGAAGCTATTACATCAAAATTAGGATTGAATTACCGGTACATGAATAGATGCTTCCATTTGAGCTAGAGAAGACCGTCAATGATGGAACGTACATAGACAAATTGGGGATGTTCTCGGCTCTCCTCTCTCACTCTCACTCTCGATCTCTCTCACGTATGAACTCTCTCACTCTCAGGAAGTCAGCCGAAAGGGGCAAACATTTTCAGTGAAAAAAAATCTCACTCTCAAGAAGATGAAGGGTGAAGTGGCGGAAATTTTCAGTGAAGAATAAATAGATGGTGGGCAGAAATAAGGCATATAGAATTAGGTCACGTATATCACAAATGGACGATCGAGATTAGCCTATTTGGATGGTTCATATGGGCTACTCTTTTTTTTAAAAAAAAAATTGCAGACAATTTTGGGGGAAATTTGATTTTTTTCACTAAAAAAGTGCGGGAATTAAAAAAAATGCGGGAGATGAGTGATGGAGGAGGACAGAGGAGAGAATGGTTTCAGATATTTAGTACAATAAAGAAACAAATATACATTTGTGTCCTTTGGTGCAACGCTATACGCATGGTTAATTGTGCCTACATCTAGTGAGAATTCTGACAAAAACTTTTGTGCCTATTATATCAGTCTTTGGGCACAAACAATTGTGTTTTTTTCATAAACGGAACATACCAAAATTGTTGGTGTCTGATGCAATAAAATAGGACACTAAAATATTATTGGTGTCCAATATAATAATAAACACTAGTAAAAAAGTTGTCTTAGGCGGCAAACACAATTTGTCGGCAAAAGTCAAAATTTGCCGCCTAAACTCTATCACGGCGAAATTATTTGTCGCCCCATTCGTCAGGAAAGCCTCACCGCGAAAGGTCTATGACGGCAAACTTTAAACTTTTGTCGGCACAGAATGACTTTTCGCGGCAAATGTTTCGCGGCAAAACATTTGTCACCTTGTGCCGTCAAACACACTTTCGCCAGGAAAGAAAAGTTGAGCTGGCAAATATATTTGTCGCGAAAGAAGGCCTATGGCGACAAATACATGCGCCGGGACAGATGTTCTATGGTGGCAAATATATTTGTCGCGAAAGAAGGCCTATGGCGACAAATACATGCGTCGGGACAGATGTTCTATGGTGGCAAACTCGGTTTGTCGTGATAGGTTCTCTATCGCGACAAAGTATCTTTGTCGCAATGTTACTCTCTGCCGACAAATATATTTGCCGTCTAAGGTTTATTTCACAACAAAAATATACATAATAATTATTACAAAGATTCAACTTCCAAATGCCACAATACACCATATTTGGAGAATAGTGACAATACAACAATTGTAGAACATTTTAATACTCATTATAATAATATAATATATACATTCAAAAGAGTTATAGGTTTTCAAGTGCAAGTTAGATATATAATGTATACATAAACCCGAAAAAAGACTACCCTAGTTAACTATCATCCTCATTGTGTGCTTCATCAGTCGATGGTACTTCCAAATCAATCGGCGGTAGTTCAAACCCAGGCACTTTTGACATACTTTGTACTATTTGCTGGAGATACAACTGCATATGTTCAATTTTCTTGTCAGATGTCTTTTTTGCTATCGTCAACTCATCTCTCAAATGATCGACTTCCTTAGTAGCTACCTCTTGAGCTGTCTTTGCTGCTGTCAACTCATCTTTCAAATTATCAACCTCTTTTTGTAAGTAATGAGTGGATGTTGAAGACCGAGAACTTCCAGCCTCACAAACACGTCCATATCCTAATCCACGTATCTGTGTTCCAGGCTTCTTTCCAAGTACATCCATCAAAATATTAAGGCCAACATTAGTATTAGATATAGGTATCTCATCTAATGGAGTACCCTCGGGATATTCCTTCGCTACCTCTTGGAGATAATTATTCTTTTTGTCCATCATTTCATCCTTCAAATGAAATCAACATAAAAAATATGTTACCATATCGCATGAAGATACACTAAGAAAAGATACAAACATGTTGCCTTAATGTCTGATGATAATTTTACCATTCATATTATCCTTCACAATCAAATATATGAATGATAAGTTCTCTAACAACCAATGATATCTGGGCACAACCAATCAAATAAAGCATAAAGATAAGTTCTCTAACAACCAATCAAATAAAGCATAAAGATAAATTCTATAGCAAACAACCAATCACAGAAATCCAATAATCAAACCAAAGCCTGGAACAAACTCATTCTGCATCAAGACAAGCAAACCAAGCAGTGTAAAAAAACTCACTTGTATTAACGAATGAAAATTTATAGGCTTTTCCTCATTCAAAACCCACAAAATGAGGGTTTGTTGAAAGAAAAAAGAGAGTGTAAACAAACAACCAATAAAAATCCATTTGAACGGTAACAAAACTTTGAGTAGGCAACCCCATAGAAAATCAAGACAAGCAAAATCTCACCGATAACAAATCATGCACCAAACCAAGCAGTGTACTCAGTTTCAGTATCAATATTGTAAAAGGCTGTTTGACTATACTTGTCAAGCCCACTTTACTTGAAACGAAATGCCAGCAAGTGTACTTAGTGACCAAACATATAATTACATAAATACTTACATATTTAGCTTTGGCCTTATCATTGGTCCATTGGTTGGTTTTCGTAGAATACGCTTTCCCATAAGTGTCTATCTCCACAAATTTTGAACCCTCCTAATGTGGAATAATAGCGTATAAAAAAATTAATAAATGTAGTTTAATGCTCAATACAAAATAATATCTTTAATACAAAACTGCTATATTACCTTAACACACTCCATTGCTATGTGTGCGAAAGATTTCGAACCAGCATGATGCTCTATCTCCTTTTCAGCTCGGTTCGCTATATTCGCCTTAGATGCTTTCTGCACAGTTGGATGACTAATGAGTTCGTTAGCATTAAGAGAGATTTTTTCTGTATAATTTTGCAAAATAATAAAACTACCAAAAACTTCGGTGTCTGAAAATGGCCACACATAAATGCCCATTGGTCTTGAGCGTCTCTAAGTACCATCTCCAATGGTGGGTTGGCCAACGCTTCCACAACTGTTGGGAAAAGCTGAAAGTACTTGTGTAACTCATGCTTGAAGTCTCTAAACCTCCTAGCCATGACATCATTGACATATTTTTCACTCTTTGGATCTTTCAAGTCTATGTCAAAGTTAAGCTACAACCAATTTGAAAAAGTGTCAACGATATGTTTTGTGCAAATAGAAGATTTTCTACATAAAGTATCAGCAAAAACTGTGAACCAAAATAAAATATAATTCAAATATAAAATGTTTGTTGAAGAGAAACAAACTAAATAAAGAGTAAGGAAACCCAATTATTCAAAAACCTAAATGCACAAGTAATGAAAATTGAAGTGGATGACAAGTAATTTACTCACGGTGATCTCATTCATAAGGGCACTCCTATCATTTTCCTCAATGTCGGTCCAATATGCTTTATTCATGGTACAATTCCTTCGGATAATTGCTCCAAGGTCATGGGACAACAAGCTCGAAATCCGCTGACTCACAGGTCTATTAAACAGAGGATCAAATTCAACATGAATCTTTTCCAAGGTGGTGCGAACAATCCGATTTGTCTTGATTGCCGCACATGCCCCCCTAACTCCCGGTTTAGGAATTGGGTGCTCTACATCTGCTTGAGTTGGAAGACGACCAGAACCTATCATTGTACAATAAGAAGACATAAATACAATCATACTTAGTCTTAGCACACCTTCCTAAAGTGAACAAAAAAAAATCATTACAAAAGACTAAATTGGGTTGTACTTTCTACAACCTACCATTAGATTCATTTCCACCCGTGGTTGAGTCAATCCTCTCATCATCTGCAACTTTACCATTAGTCATTTAACTGTTCTAAAAATGCAAATAATAAGTAAACATGAATTGATTTTATTACCAACTGATGAGGAGGTTGCAGTAATAGGCAGCCTACGGTTGCGTGAACGACAACTAGCCCTCATAGGTTGAGAGGGAGACTGCATTGGTGGAGAAGAAGCCTCCCTTGTACATTCAGTCCGAGGTGGAGAAGGCCTTCTTGTAGGTTGAGGTTGAGTCGGGGGGGGCCTTCCTATAGGTTGACGCTGAGTTGGCGGAGGCCTTCTTGTAGGTTGAGGCTGACTATCAACAAGAGTATTACAAGACCTTTTGGTCGGTTGAGGTTGAGTCGGGGAGGGCCTTCTTGTAGGTTGAGGCTGACTATCAACAAGAGAAGTACAAGATCTTTTGGTTGGTTGAGGTTTAGTTGGCGAGGGCCTTCTTGTAGGTTGAGGACGACTATCAACAAGAGCAGTACAAGACCTTTTGGTAGGTTGAGGCTGAGTCCCAGACCCACAAGCTGTTTTAGGATGAGCAGAAGAAGCCTTAGGAGCAGATTGGCTGTGAGCATTGGATCGAGTCTGTAGCAATAATTTTCTCCTTGAAATGAAACTCATCTGCAAATTAAAAAAACAGACATCATTTACTATATCAATCATAACTAAATATAAACATTATATGTAAAACGTTTACCAATTTGTATAAATCAATTTCTAAGTGTTTTTGGCATATTGCTTAGTGATCAAAGTCGTTGTCCTTAGCACTATCATAGCTGTCTTCCTCATCACTATCAATACTATTACCCTCATCACTTTGAAGACTATATTCCTCATCAAATGAACTATCATCTTCAACAATAAAATCCCCTCTATCAATTGGCCTGAGAGGGCCGAGATCAATATGTATAGCATCAATCTCTATTGGTGCAACATCTTCTCTATGTAACGGTGTAATGATGACATCATCATTATCAAGTTGAATCGGGCTATGTATCTCTGATGATAAATTCTCTTGGTATGGCCCATCATCATCACTGTCATCAACTTCAGAATTCTCCTTTTGTGGAATGTTCCAAATGTTTCTGTGTTCAATATGCTCAACCACTTTCCAACCACCACCAGCCTTAAGATCGTCCAAATAAAACACTTGTTTGGCTTGAGTTGCCAGGATATAAGGATCATGTTCATACTATTGAGTACGTGTATCCACGGATATTAGCGTATAATCGCGCTTTAGACTTCCAACCCTTGTCGGGTCTGTGTTAAACCATCGACATTTAAACAACACGACCCTATAACGTTGTCTATATAACACCTCAACTACACTTGTCAACTTGCCATAGAAATCAATCTCAGAAGTCTCATAGCTTCCTGGCACAAAAACTCCGCTATTCTGGGTAGTCAAATTATCATCACGTTCAGCAACCACAAATTTAACTCCATTTACAACACATCCTTGGTAAGTTTCAACTCTAACAGGGCCCCTCGATAACTCAAATAACTCATCACTAAACTTTGCAGAATTCTCCTTCTGTAAATTTCTCATCTGTCAAGGAAAACAATTGTTATTTGTTGTTTTCTAATTAGACAATTTTGAAGAGAACCCAACATACAATCAAGAAAAAAGAAAATGCAAAAATCAGTCTAAAATCATGATCTTTACTTACCTGACCCCGAAACCAAACAGGAAAGGATTTCTTATGCCTTTCTTCAATGTTCTCATCATTCTCACGTCGTATCAGTTCCTCATGCTCCCTGCATTATTAATTAGTGGATTTGTTATACATTGGACATATGTTGTCATACTTCAACTATTATGAACAATAAACCATAAATAGTTCACTTACATTAGGAATGGTGATACCTCTTCGCAATTGTTCAATATATACCAATGAGCTACTTCGTTATCAGTATATGTCCATCCAATGCTCGCCTTACTCATAAACAGACGTGCATTTTGAGCAAAGACAGAAAGTTTCTCTTCTCGTGCACCACCGTCATTGTTTCTATCAGGCTTATTGAAATATGTCTCCACATTACGAAGGTACATTGAACAGTACATTAGGGATTCATTTGTAATGTATGCTTCAATTAATGACCCTTCCGGACGAGCCCTATTTCGGATAAAGCCTTTATACTTACCTAACATTCTGGAAGAAAAATATTATTGTGAGTTTTTAATGTAGCTAATCTATAAGCAACGTACACTACAATGAACTAGAATTAATTGAAAAGATTAATAGTTAGTACCTTTCAATAGGATACATCCATCGAGCTCCAACAGGCCCACCAAGTTTTGCTTCATGAGGGAGATGCACCATCAAGTGAACCATGACATCAAAGAATGAGGGGGGGAAAATTTGTTCAAACTGGCATAGAATGTACACAATCTCATTTTCCAACCTATTCACATCTGATTTGCACAATGTCTTAGAGCATAACTGTTGAAAAAACCTTAATAGATGAATGACAGGTTCAACCACACCAGCATGCAAATATTTTCTAATTCCCACAGGAAGTAGCCGCTGCAATAACACATGCCAATCATGGCTTTTCAGGCCCGAAATGTTTCCCTTATCAAGTTTAATACTTCTGGATATGTTGGCTGCATATCCATCTGGATATTTTACAGACTTCAAAAATTGGAAAAATTCTTTCCGCTCATCTGGATGAACAGTATAAGCTGCGTATTTCTTTTTGTACTTGTTCCCCGTCCACTCTAACCACAGGTGTTTCCTAATGCCCAAGTCTTGTAAATCTTGGCGAGCCTTCGTTGTATCCTTAGATTTTCCCTCTATGCCTAGAATCGTCCCTACCAAACTATCACTAACATTCTTCTCTACGTGCATCACATCTAGCATATGCCTGATTTTAAGCTTGGGCCAGTACTCTAACTCAAAAAAAATACTTTTTTTGTTCCAATTTAACTCATCTTGTGTCCGTTTTTTGTTCCTATCCGGGTTGTTCGGATGTTTACCAACCTGACCAAAGTGTAGATTGTTCAACTGATCCAAAAGGTTTTCACCTGAGAATTCTCTAGGTCTTGCATTTACCTCAATATTCCCATCAAAGGCATCTTCATTTTGGCGCCATGGATGATCCCATGGCAAAAATCGTCGATGTCCCAAGTAACAAACTTTCCCACTGAACCATTGGGAACTTACATCCTCGTTACAAACCGGGCATGCCTTATAACCTTTCGTGCTCCATCCAGATAGATTCCCATATGCTGGGAAGTCGTTAATGGTCCACATCACTGCTGCACGGAGGTTAAATACTGAATTAGATGCTCTATCATATGTCTGCACACCATATTCCCATAACTCCTTTAGCTCATCAATTAACGGTCTCAAATAAATATCAATATCCTTACCAGGCGCACGAGGCCCAGGAATTAATAACGTCAGCATTGAGAATTCCTTCCTCATGCACCTCCAAGGAGGAAGATTGTAAGGCATCACGATAACAGGCCACATGCTGTAAGATGTGGTCATATTCCCGAATGGATTAAATCCGTCGGTGGCAAGCCCCAACCTAACATTTCGTGACTCCATTGCAAAATCTGGGTACTTTCTATCAAACTCCTTCCAAGCTTCTCCATCCGCTGGATGCCTCATGATATCATCATCAACTCGGCCATCCTTGTGCCATCTCATATCACTCGCAGTGTGCATAGACATGTATAGCCTCTGCAATCTGGGTTTAAGTGGTAAATAACACAATACCTTCTGAGGAATCTTTTTTTTCTTGTCATCACCCTTGTATTTATACCTTGGCTCATTACACACGGGACATTTATCCAACCCTTCATTCTCCTTGTAGTACAAAACACAATCATATTGACATGCGTGAATCTTTTCATACCCCATCCCAAGATTTTTCAGAACTTTTTGTGCTTGATGATGCGTCGAAGGTAGAAGATTCCCTTTAGGTAGCATCCGTTTCAATATTCCCATCAAGTGGTCATAACATCTATTGGACATCAAGTACATTACTTTACAATGCATTAACTCAACTACTGCTGTTAACACAGAGAATTCTTCACATCCAGGATACAGTTCCTGTTGAGCTTCTTCCAACAATCTTTCATATTTGGCAGAATCCTCCCATTGCATATTGCATGAGTGATCATCTTCCAAATTAGCAACAGTTTCATCATTAACTGAGATGTTATCTTCTTGCAAGCCATCATGGCCATGATTTTGAGATGCGTATGGGTACAAATCGTTGATTATCCTCATTACATCATCATTACCACTACCTATATCATCAGTAGGTGGCACCACCGACGGAGCAATGAATGCGCTTGAACCAGATCCTACTTGTTCACCATGGTGAATCCATGTCGTATAACCATAGGACATCCCATATCTAATTAAGTGCATTCGAACTTCATCAATTGACTTCCAATATCTGTTACTACATGTTTGGCATGGACATCTAGTTTGATTACGACTATTGACATGATTCCTTGCAACTTCAATAAATGCCTTAATCCCGTCCATGTATTCCCTACTCAATTTTTGAGAACTTTGTATCCATTGCTTGTCCATGGAACAACCAAAGCCTATTCAAACAATGAGTACAAAACATACTTCTCATAGGGATCAAAATAATTAAATTCCAAATATACTAACCTTCTATTAAGCAATCAAATCTAATAAATAATAACAAGGATTCAATAAGCTAAGATTCCAAATATACTTAACATTCTGGTTTTGCCACTCCATTAAGCATCAACTATACCTACAATGTGTGTATACTCAATAATTTCTTCATTCTCCTATAAGCTTCCAGAAATAACTAATTAGATTGAAGTCTAAACTAAGATCAGTTTTGAAGCTTACTAAAGAGAAAAAAGTTTCTAATTATTGTGTAATTTAGAAGTTTACCTTTCTTGGAAAACTGCTTTAAGCTTTGACCAAAAAATCTTCTCCTATATGCCAATCTAGTCCTGCCCCTCCTCGGAAACGAGCCTTTCTTCTTAAGCTTGTTAGTGATAGGCTTCTACAAGAGGATGTATACATAAATCAATGAGAGTAGCATAGGAACAAACTTATAATTACTATTGTTGGAGAAGCTCCAAGAATTAAAACATAGGAACAAACAACCCATGAAGTAAGCGAGAAGATGTGACGTAAACCCACAAATAAAGAATTAAATTGATGATAGAGTTAGATCATCTAGCATAATTGGAGGTAAAGATGCCTACTATTGGTGTAAGATATTGAATGATGTTAATCTGTTTACTCTAATTACCAAGTTGGCACCTCATGTGCATATAGAAAATACACCTATCTAATCAATATGGCAGCCTATAATTGATTCATGTGCTAAAAAAAAAGGACCCTTTAATTAGGCTCCTTTCACAATCCAATTCACCAATGAAACATTCGTACTGATATTTGAATTAATTCTTTTATAAAGTATAAAGTAGATTTTAAAGTAATAGTTTATGGGAAGCAATCCTACATGAATGGTCGGTAAATGGCAGGGCACTCAATTGGATAAAGCCAATGGGGTTTTCATCAGTTATTTTGAGTCAAGCCCCATTTGGATTTTGCACATACTCCAAAAATACCACTTATCCTGGAAAGCATTGCACATGCCATGCATTTTGATCAAATTCATCCACAAAAGATTGTGGCTCCTACCACCACATTCTTTGTGAGTATTTTGTGCAGGCCCTGTCCAATCTCAAAATTATAACACAAGTTCAAGATAATATCATGTACATTTGTGGAACCAGATTTTTTCTTTCCTTCAAATTTATTGGGTTTTATTTTTATTTAAAGGGATAGTTCAATCGGATATTAAAAGACAAATTTTCAAAGTGCTAGTAGAATTTGATTGGTATTACAGCTGTTAATGAATCGTAGATGAATTCAGATATTTAATTCATTGAATCTCCGAAATTCTCTAATTAGTCTTACTTTACGCATTACACAAGTTGCTTGGTTCCATATAGCTTCTACTAAACTACATGACACCATAAAGTCTATAAAAATAGCAATACCACACAAGATCATTGAAAAGTCAACACAAGCATTTGGACATAGAAAAGCTACCAGTAGTCAGACCTTGGGGAAAAAAAGATAATATGAAATATTTGCATAAAAGTTCCAACACTGCCACGTACGACTACAATTTATAATATAAGTTATTCAGAACCACCAAAATCCTGCTAAGCACGAAGCACAGAAGCACAAGTTTCCTTTTATACATATTTTCACATCAAACAAAGAGGTTCCAGTAATTTCACACTAAACAAAGAGCTACATAAACAAAGAGCAACTGCCCATTTTGTACATACATAGCATTCAAACTCCAACAGCACATAAACAAAGAGCTACTGCCCATTTTGTACATACATAGCATTCAAACTCCAACAGCACATAAACAAAGAGCTACTGCCCATTTTGTACATACATATCATTCAAACTCCAACAGCACATAAACAAAGAGCTACTGCCCATTTTGCAACAGGTTAGACAGCACTAGTAACAATCGAAAAGAAGTGTACATACAGAATCTACAACCTTGTGGAAACAAAACGAGAATCAAATTAGTCCATAACCTACTTCCATTCAATAAGGAACAAATGGGTTTACAGACAGAGACTTAAATAAAGTAATTCAATGCATCTGAATTACAATTCCATAAGTTACGAATGGACTACTTGACACTATGACAGTGTAACTCATAGTTGGATACTGCGAGTCTCATGACTAGTATGTTTGCGACTTACAAACTACAATGATAGATTATTAATACCATGTAGCCATTTGTACCTTGGAAGGCCATTGATACGAGACTCCTTCAGGAAGACTGCACTACGACCCAAGGAAGGAGAATTTTTTTCCAATTCTGATTTTAAACCCTGCATGAATCAGTGTAATAAATGAGAACATTTTCTCTATCAAGTGTCTTAAAATTATCATAACATGCTCTAGCATGCAAGAAAAACAATTTCTTGTATATAAATGGATATTACACTTACATGTTTTAACCCTTCATGCAAATGGTTCACCTCATGTGATATGTGGCATTTAAGGGAAAACACCGACCTGTTTCTGAGCTTTCTTCCCCACTTTCTATGCAGTGCACCCTAGTATCCAACCATATCAACAAATACAAGAAGTTGTAGAAAATTCAGCTTCACAAAATAAACAACTGAATATTTATAACTCATAGAATGCTTCTGACATATTAATATATATAATTCCGAACTTCATTCAACATGCAACTCATCTATCAAGACAGTACGAAAAGAAATTACCCAATTGATGTAGCAACACAAATTAGCTTTAGCCACAAAAGGTAAGCAGACAGAAATTGAACAAATTATTCAAACATTAACACATTCTTTTCAGGATGAATCATGAAGTAATTTTGTTAATCTCATTGAAAAAAACAAAGAGAACTGTTTAAAAAGGAAATCTGAAACTGCTATTGAGTACTTAGTCTATAGTGAATGTAAATGCAGTAGCCAATGGGTTGCAGATATCTAACCTGCTAACAAGTTCCACACCGAAAAGGGCCTGAATTGTGTCTGGACTTTCACTGCAAGAGGAAATCATTCGTTGTCATTCTCATATATGTAGTTATATGGGAAAAAAACTTAGAAGTTGAAAGAAGAAAAAATTTCTTACAAAAATATAATTAACCAAATTTAGAATAATTAACAATGGGCACTTCGTTTCCATGGATCAAGTCCAAGAAGATCATTCAACCAGTTTCAGTTCCTACACATCTGTATAGAACATGACAATAAAACCCACCTAGCACCGTTTGATTTTAGAGACTGAGAAAGGGTGTATAAAAGCTGTGACCAACATTCTTCAGCGTCCTGTTACACATTTGAAACACAAAGATCAATAAACTACCAGAGAATAGAATGAAGCAGCAGCAGTGTTACAATCTTAGCCTCGCCAAACCACACTCAATAACACCAACAGAAAAGCTCAGCTGACTCTAGGCTAAACCAACCATATCTTTTGAGCTATCATCCTGCTATCATAAAACCTATAAATCATGGCAACACATACGTCCAAGCTATAGGAATAATCAGCAATCACCTTTACTATAAAAGAATATTGGAAAATATGGGCAGAGAAATTATGTACATAGAGAACAATCACCTTTCTTAGTATTCCCACAACCTATAGGAATAATCAGCAATCACCTTTCTTAGTATTCCCACAACCTAATTATTACTTTATTGGAAAACAAAAAATCTTTCAACTTTTCATAGAATAGAATAAATGTATTCCATCAAGTTACCATCTAATGTCAACACTAATAATATAGTTACCAATTCAATAAGATGTTTAAACAGAAAAGCATCAGTATCTGTATACAAATAAGCCATATACTATAGTTATCAATAAACACAACTGATTAACTAAGACTTTGAAACACAAACCCACTAAAGCTGCAAAATTTTCAATTTGTCTATATTAAATCCATTAAATTCTTAGACATGGCCTTGCAGTCTGCAAAGGCAAATAAGCACGAAGCAGAAAAAAAACAAACATTTCCACAACATTCACTTGTTATATATAGCAAACAACTGAGATCATCGGAGTCGAAATAAGTTAGCTAAGTAAAGCTACAAGAGATAGTAGAATTGATTCTACAATTAACTTTCAGTTGGATATGGACACCCCAACATATTAAATGAGAACGTCATTGGGAAACACTAAAAATAACAGCTACTATGCAACAGGTTGTTGTTTAGCTGCTGAAGTAAGCAAGGTTTCATAAATCGACAATGAACTCTTTCATACAAACACAAGTGGAACCCTTAATATTCAAACAAAAAATTAAAGGAAAAGGGAGCTTTTCTTTTTCAGGGAGATACCTTCTCTCTTCCGTACACCCTAATACATTCACTGGAAAGTGCAGCAGATATATCGAAATAGAACTTCAACATTCAATTTAAATCTTAAGATAAAGGAGATGAGAAAATAAAGGGTTCATCAACCAAGTAAAATTTCTATGCATAAGTTCATTTCCTCCTCAATTATACAAATATAAAATAACAAGTAACAAGCTAGATTCACATCCAACATCTAACGCAAAGCACATATCCTCATGCATACATGTCTAGAACAATGGGCGGACGGAACCATACCCTACAGGATCATTGCAGAAAAACTCCACGGTCTATAAGAAAAGAACATACCAACTAGTTATCCTGAAACTTCACCATAAACCTAATTCAAATAATACAATGTTAACAAGAATCGGGACTACATAAGAAATAATCCGATTGCAAGAAATTGTATATAAATAAAAAAACAGCGAGATCGGATCATGGTGATGATGGCAAAGGCTGGTTTGAATCAATAACTAAGAACATTATTTTACCTAATCGTGAAAAGAAGCTTCAAATTGCAGTAGACCGCAACCTTCAAATGCCGGAGGACCGCTTCAAATCGGTCGTCAATATTTGCAGAGGAAAACCTTCAGTCTTGACTACAATCTTCGATAAAGAAGCGGAGTTTAGATTGCAAACTGATGCCTGATAGCATAGTAAGAGGCCAATGGTGAAAAATTTCATGTTATGGACGAAGATTTATCAATTTCCAACCCTAAATCACCATAAGATATTCTCTGAGTAAACAGACGCCAAAGAAAACGCACCTGAGAATTACTAGGAAGCCGATCGACTAACTTCGTCTATCTTCGTCTCAGAATCGAAGAGGAGGAAAGCAGAGAAAGCCATGAGGTGTACACACAGCGGTCGAAATTGGGATGCAGTGAAGCAAGCTGAGGAAGAGTTGAAGTCGGGCAGGACAAATATTTTGTCCTCAACAAATGAAATAAAACGGCGCCGTTTGGACACTTCACTAAACCTAAGCCGACAAACCAAGTTTGCCAGTGTGACCAAAATTGTTTTTAGAGGGAACACATTCCCGCCTATTATTTTTTCCCTAAGAGAATTGGAGCGAATTTAATCCAGTTAGAATAATTTTTTGGGAAAAAAAAATCGCGAGGAAACAATTTGTCGCCATAGCTTCCTTGTTTGTCGCCTTACATTTCGCGCCATAATCAAAAGTTCCCGGTCAAAGTTTAACGGCAAATTTTACTCTTTGCCGTGCTAGATAACCTATCGCGACAAAATTACTTTTTGCCGGGAAAATTTTTGCCGCAAAAGCTATATATTCTACTAGTGAAAGGACACTAAAATTATTTTGGTGTCGTCAACAATTGTAGCCTAAACTTTATTTTCTTGTAATGAAGGCTGGGTTTGAGTGGGGGAGAGACTTTTTAATTTTTTTGTTTATCATTTTTTTTTGCGTTTAATTTTCTAATTATTATTATTTTTATCTGCATGCTCCATATTTTTTAATTAATAAAATTGGCCATATTGCGCCACATCAGTAAATGTAAGAGAAGTTAGAGTGCTTGGATGGAAATAGCAAACCTAGCTAATAGAAATCATGTTCAAGACTCAAGAGGTTAACTGAGACACAATTTAACTAAAAGACGATATTGATATTGATTGGCAACTTCAAAGGCATTTAATAAGTCCAACTTTCTTGGATGGTGTATTTTGTATGAGTTTTTACTTCTTATGTTTTTTGTTTTTTTTGTCTTTCTTATATCTACGAGTTGATGGTTGGATAACAAAAGATTAAGTAGTCATTTTTGGTACATTACAAGAATACTCTTGACGAGTGGGTCAAACCCGACAGTTGCAGGTCCATTACAAGAAAACCGGCTATTCGACAGAGGTATCTAAGTCATAAGTAAGTTTTTTGTGTCCTTTATTTATATTTACACACATTTATTTCATATTTGTTTCTACTTTAAAAATGATACAATATTTGGTTTCCAATACTTTTATTAATGAACACCGATGTACTATTAGACACATGACCTGTGTACAATTTTCAGATGATATTCAACCTCATCTTTTTAAGGTGGTATTCAACCTCATCTTTTATTAATAACTAAGACACTCTTATTTATTGGTGTCTTATTTCTCATCTTTTTAAGGTGGTATTCAACCTCATAATGTCTTGCAACCATTTTCATCATTTCTATTTTTTCACTTCTCATTTTGAAGTGTCTTGCCCTTTTCCTTTCTCGTAAATCATGAATCCATTAAAAAAAAAATCCTCAACATAGTTGCCTAGTGGTGGCTTAATTAATCAATATCATTTGTTAGTTCTACCGGTCACGTGTGAAACAAACTCCACAATTTTCAGATGTTATTGTTATTGTTGACAATCTGCCAAGACATGGTCACCAAGTTGCCATTAATATGTAGACTTTGCAAGCGCCTAAGGATCATGAACAAAGAAAATCACATTAAATTATCTTCAATAATTTCAGATGACACTGAGTCCGAACTTAGTATCGATTGCTATAATGATTCAAACACAACTTCCAACAAGTTTGGAGCATGAGATATGCATGATTACACTGAGTCCGAAAAATTATTCCCCAATATCCAACATATTGTTGTTATAGAACGATTGAAAGATTTGGAATGATCCAAAAATTCATATTTTTTGGGGTCATGCTTTTGTCAATGTTTATTATGAATTTTTTTTAATGCATAATGATCTTGGGATTGTTGTCGCCCTTTTAGTCAACTCTAACTTTTTCAATTTATTTTTAATCCAACTCTTAATTTTTTTTATCAATGCTATGAATGTAAGATTATGAACAGTGAATATAATTAAATAATAATTACACACTTGTAAAATTATTTGATTTAATTCCTACTATTTATTTTATGATATTTGCAAGATTATTATTTATTAATATAAGATTATGATTTTAAAATATAAATAATCAATATATTAAATTAGAACCAGGGGCTCCTAATTTGTGAAAACCATATATGTATGTGGTGAAAAATGACAAGGAAAAAAAATTAAATGCTCCTGCTTGATTTTTAGATCAATATTGGATTTTCTGCCTAAATTATCTATAGAGAAAAAAAAAATGAATATGAGCTGTTAGATGAATTAAGTAAATTAGGGTTAAGAAAAAAAAATAGCTAACAACCTAAGCCTAACATCTCAATCGATTGAGTGAGACCGAGAAGGCTTTCGGGAGTGAAAGTGAGTATCCAGACCTCCGCACCAGAGAGTAACTGTAGTAGCCGCTGGAGATGCCGATTGAACATGGAGTGGGTGAGTTAACAACTATTGTTGACTGGGAAGACGATGTCTGAAGCGATAGGTTCATTTGCTTTCAACTAATTGAGATGTTCATTCTTGTTTGATTGGATTGTTTCGTTTAGGATTTTTCATAGTGTAGGTGTCGTACTTGTTCCTTCTCGATTGCTAGCAAGGTTCAGACTTTCAATAGTCTTTATGGATTTCAATTCAATTCATTATTTTTCAGCTTTACCTTAAATTTGCTATTTATGTATAAAAATCCATGACGATCTGCCTAGAACTTTATTTAAAATTGGCTATAAATAATACAACCAATATACTTATCGGGGATAGTAATGGTGGGGAAACTCATCATCACATACCAAAAAGCTTGTAAGAATTGATGAACCTGACTCATTATTTGGGTTTAAACTATGTCACATATCACATAACTAAAAGAAAGTGAAGACAATGAAGATAAGGAAATGTAAATTATCAAATTTGCAGAACCAGTGAAAATTGCTAAATTACATAAACATTTGGCAAAATCAATTTATTAACATTTTTAAAGAGGAAAATTAGGAGTGTTTACTTTGTTTTATTCGATTAGGAAAATTTCCTCCGTACGTAGAGGTCGGTAATCCTTTGAGCACATATCTTAAAGCATAGTAATGGCTAACACACCTGTGATCTGTTATTATGTTGCTTGAAAGAACAATCCTCTGAAAGTTCCTTCTCAGATAACTAAAAGAATAGAATAAAAGCAGCATCTTGTTGTAAGGCTAATAAAGAAAATCTGAGCACCTACTAATTTGAGCACTAGTTGAGCATCTTGTTGACTTATTTTGGTAGGAGGCAGTAATTTTATCTTTACACCCAATCATTACTCTTATTGCTAAGTATTGTGATGGAACTTCCTTAAGTAATTTATTTTTTACAAGTCCGTTTGATTTGTTTAATGTTTTGTTTGTTAACAAGTGTACTCATTAAATTACAAGTAGATGATAAAAAATTTGATGATTTACAATGAAACCTTTATGCGTGCACTTGGTCCATCACCTGAGTTGCAAGCAGCCTCTGAGCTCAAAGCAGCATCTGATGGATCTCAACAAGATGATGGATGAAGGACATCACAAAGTAATGATAATGGTGCAATTGTGGGATCAAATTCCAATAGAAATGGAAAGAGGAAGCCAAGAGGACGTAACCACCTATAATAGGGGAAGAACAAGAAGGAAACATTACACATGAAAAGAGTTGGGCAACCAATTGCTCCACAAAAAAATGTTGCAAGATTCAGCAGGTATTTGGGCATCTTGGCTCGTGACTCAAGAAACTTTCCAATTGATGAAAAAAATTGGCGTGACTTAGACGACTCAAAATTAGAAAATTTTGGAATATAGTGATGGTACAAAGATCTTACTTGTTTATGATGTTTCTTAGTTGGATATTCCATTTTTCTCATACTTTAATTGCATTTGAAGGCCATAATTGATTAGACAATCCAAGAGCATATGGGAAGCAATCTTTATTTAAGGAAATAATTAGGGAGAAATTGAATGATCGTTTTCGAAGTTAGAGGGAAGAGCTCCGGAGGCTGTATTATCTACCATTTGAAAAGTTGGATGAAAGGACTAATTGCAAAGACGATAAGGTTAATCAGGGACAATAGAGGAATTTAGTTGCCTATTGGAATAAACTCAAAAATAAGGTTAGTAAATTTGAGATAATTTCATTTTTCATAATTTATATGCTTATAAATGGTAGCCCAATTCCAAATACAAAGCCGTTACATAGTTTTCATATGTGACCTTTCTTTCTAGGCTTAATTGCGTCTACCTTTATCAAAATTATGTGAAGTGTGGCTGCTAGGTAGTTTTCTTCATGTTGAAGATAACATATTTATTATTCTAATGCAGCTATCGTTGAATGTGGTTTAATAATTCAAACCAAGAACGGTGTAAAACAAATTCTGATAACAAAAAAAAGTTGAAGATGAGTCACACAACTAGGATAATGACATATGCAGTAAAACAACATGATTATGTGAGTTCTATTTTATTGCTGTATTTTTTATGATGTTGTCATGTTTGCTAGATTTTTTATGAGGTTATCATTGTTGTAGTTTTTTTAAACTTGGCTAGTAACTACCTTACTGCTACAACTATCATGCTATTGTGCTGTCTGTTTTATGTTTACTGCATGTTTATGTTGGACTAGGTTCCTTGCTTTATTTGCTTTAAGTTTGGTTTAGCCTTGGGTGAGGCTGGTCTTTGTTTCCTGGTAAATCTTTACCATGTGTTCCAAAACAGCTCCCCTTCTATTGAGTTATTTACTTAGAAATAAAAATTGCAAAATCCCAAGGTTGTAGTTTAGCAGTAAACCAAATGATAAACAGAGTATGTTTT
The DNA here is from genome assembly GCA_032719365.1 of Prinsepia uniflora. Lineage (NCBI taxonomy): Eukaryota > Viridiplantae > Streptophyta > Magnoliopsida > Rosales > Rosaceae > Prinsepia > Prinsepia uniflora. The sequence continues at coordinate 19,882,601 of CM064870.1, forward strand.
GAATTCACGATTCTTTTATGTAGTTTACATATAACTAGTAATTGTAATATTGTTATTATTTGAAGGGACCTAAAAATTGTATATGTTTGATTCGAGAATGGGCCTAACGGGGGATTGTCTTATTGGACGCTAGAAGCCTTCTCATGTTCGCCGGGATGACCTATGAGAAGGTAAGAAGAGTACTTGACACCGGTAGGTTGTTGGCCTAATAGACTTTGATGCTTAAGTCAGTAAAGGAGATGGAGACTGAACACAGTATGTGTAGCATAAGGCTTAGTAAATAGTAAATTGTGAATGTGTACCTTTATAGGGTAAAGTGCCCTGCATTTATAATGGCAATAAATGGGCTAGAACCCTAATAATGTAAGGCCCAAGCGATTGCTTGGACGTTGCCATGTGTCTCAAGGTGCTGGATGGATGTCAGTGACTTGTTGGAAGGTACATGTGTATTTTTACTAATGGGTAGATGATTAGTCACTGGTGCCGACCACGATGTTCGGGGATGCAGGTCGGTAGTCCTTGAGAGAGGCCGACTGGGTGCCTCTATCGTTAGTCTACTGGCCGAATGACTCTACAGGCCTAGTCAGCTGGTCCATATTCTATTAACCGACGAACAATTCTTATCGGTAGGCAGTGGAACAACTAACCATGGTACTTGGTAGGCGGCTTCCAGGTGGTCGGTCGGAGTGTTATAAACATAAGTCCCCTGAGTTGTTGACTGAGGTGGACTTCTTTGGTCAAGGACTTGTTATTTTGTACAACCCATATAGACCAACCAATGGACTATACCTTAGAGTGTACCAAGTCCTTGGGGTGAGGAAGGGTACTATGGCACACGACAGGGTAGTCTCCTAGGAGATTAATCCTCAACAAGTCATGGAGAACCTAGATATCAAAGCGTTGGGTCGACCCCCTGAAGGTGAACCATTCCAACGAAAATCTCATGAGGAACATGGATTCTACAGGTTGGATCGGCCCCTTGAGGGTGAAATGATCCACCAAAGTCCCCTAAGGAATATGGAACTCGAAGGATTGGATCAACCCCCTGAGGGTGAACCGATTCGTGTGAACTTAAGTTTAAATCACGGAGCGGAAGGTTAGCCACGTGATGCAAAGGAGGTGCTGGCATTCAGGTGAGTGGGTTTGTTCCTTAAGGTCGCACATTGATGGAGTCTGGGGCCTATATAAAGGGCATATGGGCTTCATTTGTCTTAACTTCACTTGAATTTCTAAAACTTTTGAACACTCAGAAGAGCCGTTTGTGAGCTATCACTTTTGAAGGGATTCCTTCCGATCAAGCAAGCTTGAGAAGTATTAGGTGGTCCGTTCCAACTGTGAGGTTAAAGGCGACTGGCCTTGCTTGTAATAACCCATCCCAAATTCACGGAATTGATTAAGGATTAATTAAGATTTATCATGACTAATCGGGGATTAATCGTGGAATTTCGGATGATCGGTGTAAAATGACGATTTTGCCCTTGTGGATGGGCAAAAAGTTAACTTTTGACCTGGGTGGTAAAATGCATGGGGATCAAGGACCGTTACGTGGATCATGACATTACGAGTACGTAGACATGCGGCACGTCAAAATCAGACGTTCGACGGGAAAGTTATGATCATAGGAGGGAAATCAAAATTATTCACGTAAACCGAGAAAAGTGGACTAATGGCATTTTTTTGATTGGGTTGAGAATCTGGGTGGACCAATCAGTGAGTGACACCTGCCCCTCATCTGATTGGCCCCAAACCCAAAAACTTGGGATTATTTTCATTTGTCATCTTCATTTTCGTCTATTTTCACCATTTTTCATCTTTAAACCCGAACACCCCCACCATCATTCCATCTTCACTCCATCATCATGTGAGACCACTGAGAGACTGAGAGTGAACCAGATAGCTTGGACGGAAGGCTGAGCAGCTACCGCCCATGGCGAAGGTGATGTGAACCCGAAACCCGTTTTTGGTCCAAAAATGGAAAACTCGATTCGGACGTTGTTGAAAGGTTTGGGTTGATCCTAATGTGTTCTAGGGACCAAGGCGAACTCATGGAGGTCGATTTAAAAGAAGCAGTTGGCTGGAGTGAGAGAAAACAGAGGAGGAATTTCATCATCACTGTTCATCGATTCCAGGTGAGGTTTTTGTGCGATTTTCATGATTTGGATTAGATGAATCTGTTACTAGGGATTAGACGATCATATAGGAAGAAACGAGGAGGAAAAGAATTGACGGTTTTTAGAACCGGGGTCAGGGTCGCGGGTATGCGCGATCGGTTCAAGAAAACGGGTTGACCCGTCGCCAGGTTAGAGGGATGGTGACGTCAGCGACAGCATCATATGTCAGATGTCAGGCCACGTGGCCAAGTCACAGATCAACATGTGGCTGTTAGTGCCCAATCAGCCTGACATGTTAGTGACGTGGGCCAATCAGGTGATGCCACGTGTCATTGACATGTTAGACTGTAACGACCCGTCCCGGAAATTAGGGTTAAGATTGTGATTAAGTTGGGATTAGTGAGTCAATTGGTGTTTAGTTGGTTACTTTTGGTCGGTCAGCGTCGAATGACGATTTTTCCCCTAGGTTGGGTAAATAGTTGACTTTTAGTTCGAGCGGTCAATTGGTTATTGACCGATGACTGTGACGTAGTTTGGGACGTCACGAGTCTGTAGACAGGTAGTACGCCCGATTCCGACATCCGAGGAGGAAGTTATGATGTTGGGAAGGTTGGGGGCATTACCGTAATTTGGCTTTGAGACATGATTTGATGATCAAAGATTGAAAGAGAGTTAGTAGTGAGGAGGTTGGGAAGTGTTGTGTCTGTGTGTGAGGAGTGTGAGAGCTCATGGGGAAAACCAGAAAAACAGAGAAGAAGGTGAGAGATCATGGTGGTGGTGTGGCCGTGTGTCTGTGCGATTGGGCTCGACAGGGGGCGAGGACAGCTCTGTGGACTCCAGGGAGTGCGGCGGTGAGCACGGCGGCGATCGACCACAGGTAATTTCTTCTCCCCGTAAGTTTGCTCTGTTTTGGCCGTGAAGTTCAAACCGGAAGTCGTGAAGTCTGGGGTTGAGTCGACGATTTTGGTGACTTGGGTGAGACTTAAGGAAGTCCTAGGAAGCGTCTAGTGTTGCCACCGTGACGGGGGAGGACTTGGGTGGACGGATCGTGAAACAGGGGACAGTTTTGGTTTTGGCTTCGAGCTTGAGTCGATGGGTTAGGGACGGTGTCGTGGTGTTTGAGTGCGGGGGATAGGTTCCTTAGGACGGGACGATGAAGATGGTGAAGAGAGGGAGGAAAACTGAGATGGATGGGCGGAGAACCGGGAACGCCGGTTCAGACCGGTTCACGCGAGGTAGACGATGGTGAACAGTACTTTGTGTACAGGCGCGTGAGGCCCACGCGTAGCCACTTTGGGTGGCGCGTTGGGGGCGCGTGCGGGGGTGTTTGGGAAAACGGTCAACTGAGGTTTTGTTCTAAATGTCATAAGGAGTCCATTGGAATTGGTTTCGGGTTAATCAGATGTCGATTCGGAGTAGTTCTGCGAGGTTGAAGGTTTAGGGTTGATACGTTTAGGACCCGAGGATTTTTGGGGAAAAGTAGGAGAGTCTTAGAAGATGTGTTAGTGACGTACTTTGGTGGTTGTTGACAGGATCGGGACTTCCCGAGAAAGCTGAGGAACGTACGGGACGTACGGGGCGCGAGTGACGTGCCAGTATCTGTGAGTGGACCCTTTCTCTAAACTCGAGCATGCATAACTGCTTTTAATGACTTGTTTTATAATTTTACATGAGATTCCATGATTATTGAATATGTGATGTTGGTTTTACATTATTGCACATTTTTCGAGGAAATACAGTTTTCAGCACGTTTTACGAGGAAGCTTGATTTCTAATTCCAATGCCATGATTTGGGGTTTTTAAATGATAGGCAATTTTCAATGATTATAAATGGATTTTGAGACGTGATATGATAATTAAAGGTTTTCGGTTTTAAAATCGGATTTCGAGAATCGAGATTTGGTTTTAAAGTTGAAAAGTGGAATTCGGATTTGGGTTCGGAATGACGGTTCTGGATGCCGGAAGGGCATCAGACCGGTGATTTCGAATTCGGGTTTGGATATGGATTTAGAAATGGTTTTCAAATGGTTTTGGATTGGATTTGCTGGATCTGGATATTGGGTTTAAAGACTCGGATATTGATTTGACGGGGGACGGACCCGGATTGGGTTTAAAGACCCGGATTGAGTTTAAAGACTCGGGAGTTTAAAGACTCGGATATATTGATTTCCCCCGTAGGCCTGTTGAGTTTAAAGACTCGGGAGTTTAAAGACTCAGATATTATTGAGGCCTGGATTGAGTTTAAAGACTCGGGAGTTTAAAGACTCGGATAGATCCAGTAGGTTTGATCGGATAATGATGGCTTGATATTTATGTTTTGTGATACGGTTTTATGATGTTTATGATATGATTTCTATAACTGTTTTTATAATGATTCAGCAAATGTTTTATGACGATCCTTCTAGATTTCTAGCTGTTTTCAATAACTGGGTTATGCATGTGATTTCAAAACGGAGGGCTAAAACCCTGGTTTTATTAGGAAATGGTTTTCGGAAAGTATTTTATTGTTTATGGTCCACTCATACTTTTCTGTTTTAAATTGCTCTCCAGGTCGTGAAGCTAGCGCGGGGTTGTGACGTCGAGGCAGCGTCGGAGGCATAGAATTTTCGAGAGTGACCCCGGAGTGCTTAAACTTTTTCGTTGTGCATGTACCTTGTTTATCGGTTTTCTTTCCTTTGTTTTTAGTACTATGCTCTGTAAATCTTGACTTCGGGATGTTTAATTTTTTTTTTCTCCTGCGTCTGACTGTGTATTTTGGAGGGTTACGTGAGTTTACTTTAGTTGCGTGTCGGGGTGTCAGACAGGAGCAGGATTTACCTCGGTTTTCGGGGTGGAACCGGGTGGGTCAAATCTAGCAGCTGTTACGTGGCACATGTCAGATCGAACATGTGTCAAATCTGGCAGCTGTTAGGATGACATCATGCTAACATCAGCATTGACTTTGACTTTGACCAGTGTTGACTTGACTTTGACCAGCATTGACCTTTTGCGTTGACCCGCGCGTGGGGGTACGTGGACAAGAATTTTGAGGTGGGGTCAAAACCATTATAAAGGTTTCAACGATCTAGATCCAATGGTGGTGGTTTCGGGTCGATCAGAGATTGTTAGGCTGGTTAAATGGTGTTTAATGCCCCTGGACGCGTTCCTGGGTTGGGACTGTTCATGGGTTTTTGGTATGAACTTATTGAGTCCGTTAGTGACCTTTGGGTATGACTTGGACAGGTCCAGATGATCTGGAGAGGTTGGATTAGCCTAAAGAGACTTATGGTACGCGTATCGAGGCACAACAAGGACGGTCTGTAAGCGGACATTTGTTTTCTAAATATGATGCATGCATAACTGTTTTATATGTTTATATCTATTATTTTCAATGCCTTGAATGCGTACGATTGTGGTATTTTGTATTTACGTATTTACACGTATTTCGAAGTTTATGATTTTATAATGGATTTATACATGCTTGTGTTTTCAATAATGGATTAATGGAATGATTGTAGATTTGGAAATATGGAATCAGGCCTGAGACCCATTTAACTGATGAACTATCGGACTTGAAGTCCATTCGATTTAATGAGGTATTGTGACAGGACCCACCCCTAATCCCCCAGGATTAAGGGCTAAATCCCGATCCCGTCTAACTTACGCATGACACGAAGGCTAAACCAACGTTCAACCTTCATGCGACACGTAAGTCGGACAAGGGATTCTCGATCCAACCATCCGAAAAGGTACGGATCTTCCCAGAGTATACCTAACTACTGTAGAGCGCGGGTGTGATGTCTCCGTCTCTCTTGATCAACAGCCCGTGCCACAACAACCTGGAGGGTATCAAAAACACGAAAAGACTGTGAGTGGACAAAATAAAGTATAAGTTCAAAATCAGTTCAATAAAACAATTACATTTTTACCCTCCACGCAAAAACCAATGCATGCATATCGATTCAAGTCATGAAACCACTCATATCAAAAACCATCCAAGAAAAACCATTTGAAAACCCGTATCAAAATCGTTATTCAAATCCAGGCCTCAGCCTCAAATCTCAAATCAATCTCAAATCCGGGAACTCAGTCCCAAAATTCGTCAAATCTGAGTCAACCCGGCCTGTGCCCAAAACATCTGAAAACCAGTGAAAATATCAAGCATACAAGTTTACTGGATCTCAAGTGCGCCCGAGTCTTTAAACTCAAAATCATGCACAAATAATCAGGCCTTCCCGGGATATCCGAGTCTTTAAACTCAAAACACAATCACAGGCCTCGGGGGGTATCACAATCACCGAGTCTTTAAACTCAAAATATATACCGAGTCTTTAAACTCAAAACATATCAATCCAGGGCCCTCCCCCCGTTAATCAATCCGAGTCTTTAAACTCAAAACCAGATCCAGTGGGTTTTTCTCTTTTTCCGGGTCTTTAAACCCAAAACCATTTTTCATCCAATCAGTGAAAACCATAGAAAATCCATCTCTGAATTCGCAACAATGATTCCGTAAGTTAGCATCCGGAACCATCATTCCGAACCCAAATCCAGATTCCCTTTCCAAAAATCAAAACCAAATCCGAAATCCCATTTCCAAAATTACAAGAACAGGGCTCCAAGCCCGAAATCACTTTTCCGAAATCCATTTCAAAACCTTGAAATCAAATCATATTCCAAATCCCGAAATCAAACCATTAAAACCATGATCAAATCACAAGATCGTTCGAAATCTCGTAAAACGTGAAATTCCTTAAAATACCTTGAAAAGCGTGCAAAATCGTAAACCATCAAAATCATAAAACAAATCATAGAATCACGTATGAAAACATATAAAAACATATATGCATGCATCAAGAGTTAGAAAGCAAAGTCCACTCACAGACCATTCCGACGTCGCCTCGATAAGCGCACACTTACGCCGTTCTCGGCCATTCCGCTATCCTCAGCTTTCCTGAACCTGCTCAAATCCCATTCCAAGGTCACTAACTACTTCACAAAACTCATACTAAAACCTCATAATTTTCTCGTATTTTTAACTATTTTTAACCGAGCCCTAAAACCTTCGGACAGCCCGAAACATATTGAGACGATGTCCGATTGACTCGAAACTACCGCCAAAATGTTCGTTACATCGAATAATTTAAAAGTTGTGTTGGAACCTTCCTCAAAAGGCGTGCGACGCACCCACATGCGCTGCCCAAAGTGGCTGCGCGTGGGCCTCACGCACCAGCACAATGTCATCTTCAACCTTGCTTCGACCGGTCCGACCAGTTCACGGTTCAGGCCGAACCGGCGTGGCCAGTTCCCAACTCTATCCTATCCAGTTTTGTCCGATTTCGACCCTAATTGATCCTAACCGTCTCTTTTAGCCTTTCCAATCAATCCATAAGTTTTAAACTAACAAAAAAGCAAGCTAAACCATGTACCTTATTTTGTTGTTGAACCGGCCGTCCATCCTTTCGACGGTTCTCTCATGTCCGGCCACCGTTGGCCATGGTTTCAGGTCTTGCGAACTCCCCTGGACTTCCAGAGCATCATCCCACTGACCAAAACGATCGATAAACACGAATTCAAACTTTACCATTTTAGCTTAAAAACAAAACGGCCAAGAAAACTCACCTTCTACTTATTTTTGGACTCACACTTAATTTCCCTCCTTCCTTGCCACCGTAGTCTTGTTACTGGTGAGCCAATTGGATCACCAATCCTTCAAACAATCACCACCATTCTCAATGAAAACAGAGCCCTTATTGTTTTTCTTTGCTCCAATGTCCTCCGCCTCTCACCACCGTGAACTGCCCAGCTACCCCCGTCTCCAACCTCTCTTCCCCTCATTAATCTACACGAGTTGTCGGTTGAGTGAAGGCCATTTAGGCTCAGTCACACACATTAGCACGTACTCTGTTTTCTCCCCGTGCACTAACCATAAACGATTTAAAACAATTGAAGGAAGTGGGGGAACATTCTACCACCATCCAAAACAGGCCAAGTGTCCACCATCGTGTGGGCACACTCCCCAGACCGCCACATGTCCCAATCTGCCCAATCTGTCTCAATTGACCAAACTGCCCTTTCTTATACAAATTACCATTTTGCCATTCAATTTCCTTGACCCGTATCTCACCCTTCCGATGTCCGATGAAGGCGTACCACCTGTCGTTGTAATCAGGACGTCGAGATCTATCTAACAGTCCTCGTGTGGCGTGAAGAAAACTTGTTGTGCAAAAAGTCAACAAATTCCCTTCTTTTAACCAAATTACAAAAAATGCCCTCGACCTTCCGAACATCATAACTTCCTCCTCGGATGTCGGAATCGGATGTGCCACCTGTATATGAACTCGTGACGTCCCAAACTACGTCACAGTCATCGGTCAAAGTCATTTTGACCACCCGATCGAAAAGTCAACATTTTGCCCATTCCAAGGGCAAACTCGTCATTTCGCACCGTCCATCCGAACGCCTCCAACTAATCACCGATTAACTACGCTAATCCGTCATTAAACACTAAGCTAATCCCGACTTCTGGGACGGGTCGTTACATATGGGGCTGGAGGCCCATTTTGTTTATACTGTCGGGCTTAAGGCCAAGTTGGTTATGATATCGGGCTTGAGTCCCAATTGTGGTTTGAGTATATGATATGTGGAAATGGTTTATAAAGTTATACTTCAGGCATGAGACACACTTGTGGATTTATGATGATTTTATGGAAACGGAATGGATGAAAACTATATTCCCAGCCTGGGCCCTTTTAAGAGGTTTTGAAATGATTTATGAAATGTTTTCCATATACCATCCTTATGTATTACCGTCTCCTCCAGATATTTCGTATCCTTGAGTAGTCACGGCGCATTGCATGCGAGGGGTCGCCCTACAGAGAGATTGCATAGAGGCTCACGTAGAGAGACTCAAGCGCAGGATTGCATGAGGGTAAAACCTCCCACCAAGGAGGGTCATTGACCTGGGTGGACCATAGGGAGACTCGAGATTGAGACCCCGGAGTAGCACGCGTAGCTTAGGACCGTGATATGACATCTGGGATGTCAGGCATCTGGGATGCCAATGATTGGTAAACTTTATTTCACTAGATTGGTTGTTTAGTATTAATATATTTGGGTTGTGAACCACATACTTGATTTTGGACTGAATTCCCACATGGATTTATGGTTTTGGGCTGAGTTCCCATATGGTTGGTTTTACGGTTTTGGGCTAAGGCTCTAATGATTGGAGAAAGGAAATGGTTTTCAATAAACAATGTTTTCACTAAGATATGATTTGCAAAGCCTATGATTTGTTTTAAATTAAAGGTTGAGTTAATCGGTTTTCAAATGCTTGCATGCTTTTTAATGGAGGGTATAAATGTCTTTTCTGAGATGTGTTTTATTAAATTATTTATTTTCGTCCACTCACAGCTTTTCGTGATTTTTAATACCCTTCAAGTTGATCACAGATGCTGGTTGTAGCAGAGACCGAGACATCACTCCTCAACAGATCCTGGCACGCTCTGGAAGCCCCGAGAGGGTCTAGCTTTGTTTATCCCTTATCTGACACGTGGTGTCAAACGAGAGCATGACACATCTCACGTTATTCCCGGTGGGATTGGGATGAGTTGTGTCATTGCTACTGCAGCTGCAGGCGCATGAGGCCCAATTGCAGGGATTCGTGGCGGTGCATGGGGGTGTATGCCAAATTGCCTCAATTTCTGATCATCATGTGTTTTGATGTTTTCAACATTATGAACATTTTGACATAGATTTCTAATCGATTGGATATCGTCTCGGGATAGTTTTACGTGTCAAAAGTATTTATATTTAGGATTTAAATACATATATTATCCCAAGGATTATGGGATTTTAATATGATATTACGTTGGATATTAGTGACCCTCAATTATAATTTTTGATAGGTCAGATAGCTCCCGAGACATCGGAGGAACATACAGCTTGGAATTGAGCTGTTTAGACGGCTTGTAAATGGGCATTTGTTTTTATAAACGGTGATGCATTGATACGCAAAAACTAAGCATTAAAGTAAGCACAAAATCACACTCAGCACGTAATGAAACGTATGCAATTAAAAACCTTTTTCTGTAGATTGAAGTATTGGTAAATAGGGATCGTTCTGGACCGGGGATTGAGGGTACTTAAGCATGATTAATGTTTGATTAGTTAATTGGGTGTAAAGATTGATTTTCAAGTCCTAAGTAATTAAACTATATCTAAACTAACCTAATATATTATTTACACGTGGTCAACTCATTTTTTACCTAACTCATTCATGATTTATATCAACTTCAAACCTACGAAATTCTATAACTTTAGTTCTACGAGATGATTGCATATTGTTAAGTACATGCAGGGAGACACTCACGCCACACTTTCAGTGATCTAGACTTAGAGACACTCCTCTATCTATTCAAGCATTAAGTACCAGCATAAAAGCATAACAAAAACTAAGATATTAGAACACATGGATGATTATTGAAATTAATACAAAGCATAAAACCAAGGATAATATTAGAAATCAGTCCATAAACTAAGATATTCAAGCACAAAAGATAACTACAAGGTAAATAGGTCATGTTGCACTTTTTCTTTTCGGGACACCCTATGGATATTAAGTGATTGAGCACTCTTTGGTGAGACACTTGGAGACACTCCTCTATGCCACGAATGAAGGTTGTAAAAGGTGGGATATGGTGTAATTAGTTTTGCACAAGAAATCTTGAATTTATTGAAATGGGAAAATTGGTTTAGGTAGAGTTTTGATACAAATAATGAGCGACCCCTTACAAATAATTTAAGTCTCTCTATTTAATTGTAAAAGGAAAAGGTTTCCTAAATATATAAGAAAACTAATTAAATACCTTTCCTACAAGTAAAATGAGTGAAAATAATAAAATAAAAGGAAATATGATTGAAATCCTAATACAATATGGAGAATAGGTGTGAAAAAAATTTGAAATTACCCTAAAATCTACCTAAAACTTGGATTTAAAGTTTCAGGATGAATTTTGGTGGAAGACCACCGAAAATGACAAGGAAAATCAGTGGTCAACTATGGTCAAAGGAGCAAGGAAGCTTGTAAGGGAGTTCGGTAAGCGAGTGCTGAAAGATAGGGTCAAGATCAGCAGGCGTCTGCCGAATGGGTTTCTGGGCTGTTTTAAAGGAATCGGTAGCATACTACCGAATTTTCTTGCCCTTTTTGGTAGCTTCCCTTCATTCGATCATAAATTTTTCGTTGTAACTCCGATTGAGGTGATTCTTACCCCTAAATTCTCGCAATTCCATGATTTATCCAATTCTGCACATTTCTCACAAAATATATTATTTTCTACAATTGTTTAGTATTTAAACATTAAAAGATAAGCATAAAAAGTATAAAATGATGCTTAATTCATGGCTTATCAAATACACCCACACTTAGACTTTTCTAGTCCCTAGCAAATACCAAAACAAACTAAGGCTTTGAAAACTCATTTTCTTTCCTTTTTCTTTTTCTTAAAAACAAAAACTACTATGTCCTTAACCATTACTCTCAAATTGTATCAACATAAGTATGTCCTTAAAGATTTACACTAAGAAACTATATAGCCTATGGAATTCAAAAGTTAATGCATCATAACAAATGTCTTGACAAGTAAGACAATGAGTAAATTTGGTGAAATATATCTCAACATGAATAAAACAAGTATGAATCAACTCATAGGGATATGCACTCATAATTTCCACTCAATGTGTATAGGATATGTGTTTGCACTTAAGGTATGTGAGAAAGATGCTCACATAAAAGAAAGTAAGTAACTTCATAAAAATTTCAAACATAATCCATAAGATAGTAAACATACTTGTACAAATGAACCAAAACCATAAGCTTACTCAAGTGATAGACTGAACTAATCAATGTTTACTCATCTCAAGAATCATAAGGTCTTTATTAAAGGTTGTAATGGGATTAGGTGTAGAGTCAAGGAATATTTAAGATAATGGTGTTAAATTTTGTTGCAGAACTCACCAAAGGCTCTATCACAAAGGCATAAGTGCTTCGAATAACCCCACACTTAGAGTTTGCTAGACCATAGCAAATAGTTGAAACGTGCTTGAGCATTGTAAAGAAGGAAAAGACTGAAATCTTCAATGGTTCCGAATGCACAAGTATAGGAGACTTAACTCAAACTCAAAACTTATTTGCCGTTCGAGAGATTCAAAACATTTTTCTCTATGGTTTTCGGTGTTCCTTTTTTTCAACTTTTTCTCTCGAATTATTTTTCTTTGTTTTTGTTCTCTTTTTTTTATCACTTTTTTTTCTTTCTCTCTCATTTTTTTTCATGGTAATTCTATGTATTAGAATGTAGTTTGAGCAAGTCCTTTCCTATACGTACATACAAGTATTCAATCATCAAATTTTTTTTTACGCCATCTTGAAGTCTTCAACTAGTCTTTAGAACAAGGGTAAAGAATGTCTATACTAAGCTCACAGGAATAGACGTTTAGGTAATAAAAGAAAAGCTTAATGTAGGCTCAAAAAGGGTTAGACTAGGGGGAGCACACATGTGCGATCAAATAGGGATATGGATATTTGGATAAGTGGTGTTAAACCTAATGCCTTAGTCATGTCCAAAATCAGAGAGTTTATTGACTTAAAAGTTTTGAAAATCACATAGAATAAATTCTAGTACTCTAGAGTTCATTAAAAACTATATCAAGCAGTTATGAGGCATATGTATTTCAATTTAAATAAAGAACTCCTATGAATCACTCAAAAAATAAGTATATAAGGATCTAAAGCTCACATAGGGTTCATATGATTCATACAAATATTAACATGATATTTTTATACCAATTTAACATGCATCATCTACTACAAGTCATAAACATTCAATCATAAAGTATTAACAAATGAATTCAAGTTGTAGTGATCATCTTTTAGCCATGTCTTATCTTTTTTTTTCATTATTATCACCAGCAGGTTAAGGGCATTCTAAGACTCTTAAAAACAAAGACATACAACACAAATTTTTTTTTTTAAGAAGTAACAAAAAAAAAACAATTTGTTTTAAAAACAAAATTCTTTTTATTTTATTTTATTTTGAAAACAAAATTTTAAAAAATGATTTTTGAAAACAACTTTTAATTTTTTTTTTCTCTTTGTTGAATTTTTTTTTTTTTTTTTTGTAATTTAAGACTCACAAAATTGTGAACCCCTCCTCCACACATAAATCCAACATTATACTCAATGTATCAAAGTAAAAGCATAGAATCAAATATGAGATAGAATTTAACAAAAATAACTACAAAAAATAAAAGCAAACGAAAATAAAAGATAAGGGAAGAGAATGCAAATCTGTTATAGACTCCTTCATTGGGCTGCCTCCCAACAAGCGCTTGAATTTAACGTCTTCAGCCTATACGAAGTGTTTCAATCAACTCATTCAATGCGAGACCTATGCACTCTTTTGAACTCCACATTATGCGCACCAATTTCCTCGAGGTACATCTTCAATTGGTAGCCATTTCTCTTAAACTCTTTTCCCGTTTCCTCATAAATTAAGTTAGTACTCAACTTTACAAGTTAATTTCTTCGAAGATAATATATAGAACTAAGACTATGTTTCCACAATTTACAAGTGTGATAGTTATGCTCAAGTATGATATTTACATTATGAACATATTTACACAAACGAAATCACACAAAAGATTTTTCAATCCCCGACAACGGCGCCAAAAATTGATACGCAAAAACTAAGCATTAAAGTAAACTCAAAGTCACACTCAACACTTAAGGAAACGTATGCAATTAAATTTTTTTTTTGGTAGATTGTAGCATTGGTAAATAGGGATCATTCCGGACCGGGGATTGAGGGTACTTAAGCATGATTAACATTTGATAGTTAATTGGGGGTAAAGATTGATTTTAAAGTCCTAAGTAATTAAACTTAATCTAAACTAATCTAATCTATTATTTACACGTGGTTAACTCATTTTTTACCTAACTCATTCACGATTTATATCAACTTCAAACCTACGAAATTCTATAACCTTAGTTCTATGAGATGATTGCATATTGTTAAGTACGTGCAGGGAGACACTCATGCCGTACTTTTAGTGATCTAGACTTGGAGACACTCCTCTATCTAGTCAAGCATTAAGTACCAACATACAAGTATAACAAAAACTAAGATATTAGAACTGTAACGACCCGTCCCGAATTCCGGTATTAGATTAGTGACTAATCGAGGATTAGTGAGGTTAATCGGTGATTAGTTGAGCGAAATCGGACGAATGATGCGAAATGACCATTTTTCCCCTCGTCGTGGGCAAAATGTTAACTTTTTAACCGGGAGGTCCGATGGCCGAGGACCGTTACATAGATCGGGTCGATACAAATTCTTAGACAGGCAGCACGTCGAATTCGGACGTCGAACGAAGAAGTTACGGTTCACAGAAGTTTCGGATCACTATTGCACGATTTATTAAACGGGGAGCTGTTGTATTCAAGTGGGCCCCAAATATTTTAAATTGGCCCAATGGATGAGTGAAAAGTGTCACACATCCATTGCTCATTGCTTCCCAAACATGCATTCCCATCCCTTTGCTCGTGCATACCAAGACAAACTCAAACCCGATCTCACCAAATACCATCGACCATGACCACACCCCAAACCCTTCCCCCTCACTTGGTTCAACCTGAGGATGAGGCAGAGAGTGGCTGAGGACTGAGAGGAGGCTGCAGGACAGCATGAACCTCCATGGACGGTGGCGTGGAGGAGGAAACCCGACAAGGTATCGGTTTGGCCCATTTTTTCCTTATTTTCGATTTGTGCTATTATGGACGGTTTTGAATGGTTGGGTAAGGATTATTAGGTTCCTAGGGGAGTAATAAGGTGGTTTTGGTGGTGGCTAGGGGCTGAGGAACCCCTGGGGAAAATCTGGGGAAGTTGAACTGTGTTGGGGACATCGAGTGGATGGACTGTTTTAGGTTTTAGATTGTTTTGTTTACATATTTAGATTCATAGGATCAAAGTAGGAAGATTGGTGGAAAGAAGGAAGAAAAAGGACGAAAAAAATAGGAGGATATGGACCTGGACCGGTCACGCTGGTCCAGCTAGACCGAATTACAGAGAACCGGTCGGTTCGGACCGGCCTGAGGTTGAAGATGACTGCACAGTGCCCGATGCATGGGCTTCAAGCGCAAGGGCTTCAAGCCGCATGTGGGGGCGCATGGGCCATCTTTTGGGGAGGGCTCAAACATGTGAAATCATCTATTCGATGTAACGAACATTTTGGGACTAGTTTCGTGTCGATTGGACATCATTTTGATAGGTTTCAAGGTATCCGAAGGTTTAGGATCGAGTTTAAAAATAGTTAAAAATTTCGGAAAATTACGGGGCTTTAGTGAGAGGCTAATAAGGTAGCTATATTACGATTTGGACAGGTTTGGAGGTCCCAGTGATTGTGTTTGTCCCGGAAGAGTCGTATGGCATGCGTATCGAGGCGGAAGCTCGGACTGTACGACCCGTGTCCTGGAGGGAACGGTGAACAATCCCACATTCCTGCGAGAAGGAATGGTCTGCGAGAGGATGGTGGTGTGCCTTAAAGGTGTAGGCACACACCTATCTAGCACTAGGCCTTTTGGGAGCTTAAATGGCTTTGAGGGGGATTGGAACCCCAAAGTTAAGCGAGTTGACACTGGTACAATTCCATGATGGGTGACCCCCTGGGAAGTTGCACCATGAGCTCCCGAAAACAAAACCGTGAGGGCGAGGCCCAAAGCAGACAATATGGTGCTAGATGAGTCGGGTCCTGACCGAGGAGGGTCGGGTCCTGACAATTTGGTATCAGAGCCAGACCCCTACCGGGAAGTGTGCCAGTGAGGACGCTGGACCCTAAGGGGGGTGGATTGTAAGACCCGTGTCCTGGAGGGAATGAACAATCCCACATTCCTGCAAGGGGGAATGGTCTAGGAGAGGATGGTGGTGTGCCTTAAAGGTGTAGGCACACACCTATCTAGCACTAGGCCTTTTGGGAGCTTAAGTGGCTTTAGGGGGGATTGGAACCCCAAAGTTAAGCGAGTTGACACTGGTGCAATTCCATGATAGGTGACCCCCTGGGAAGTTGCACCATGAGCTCCCGAAAACAAAACCGTGAGGGCGAGGCCCAAAGCGGACAATATGGTGCTAGATGAGTCGGGTCCTAACCGAGGAGGGTCGGGTCCTGACACGGACGGTATGTGAGTGGATCTTGTTTTCTAAATTGATGCATGCATAAATGTTTATTATATGTTTTAATACATGTTTTGTGATGCCATGAGTGCATTTGTGTGTGGTTACGTATTGGCACGTATTTCTAGATTGTGGCTTTATACGGTGCCTATATGGGTTTTTACTTTCTTTGTTGGTTTAAATGAAATGATTTTGGATTTAAAAAGGATAAACTCGGGCATGAGACCCATTTGATTTTATCTCGGGCATGTAGCCCTATTGGTGACCTACAGGTCTGAATTGTGGTCGTGGCGAGTGCTATGTGCACGGCGACGGACGATATGACGCTCGCCTCCGGACTGGGATATGTTCCTTCCGGAGAGGTCACGATGCACGATCTGTTGTCGGGCAGCCGATGAAGGCTCGACTTCGGAGTGCTGACGGTTCGGGATGTCAATCGGTGATGAGTGCACCATGAACTAGAGGTGATCGCGACAGTTGATATGTTCACGGCGACATACCGGATATTGAGAGCGGTCCTAGATGGATGGTTGCACGTATCACTACGATCGAAGGCGTGACTGACCCTGAGATATCGGGCACGATACCCAGTTGAGTCATGTGTTCGGGTATGAGACCCAGTTACTTTACGTTTATGTTTTGGGTCGGGGACCCTAAATGGATTTCCAGGTTCATGACGGTTTATGGGGACCAACATGAACCCTTGAAAGGTTTTTATGGTCCATGACTGTTTATGGGGACCGGGCATGAATGTTTACATTATATATATATATATTTATATACCTTCCTTATTTGGAATGTCTCATCCGGGGAGGGTAATTAGCCTGGGTGGATCCCAGAGTAGTCACAGAGCACTAACTGAGTGGAGTCGCCCCCGTTGGGTACCTTACTCTTAGGAAGGCATAGATTATAACCTCAGGGAGGGTCATTGATCTACGGACATTGACCTGGGTGGACCTTGAGAGACTTGGGCTTTGAGACCCCGGGTAGCACGCACGTCGCTCTAGATACCGTGATAGGATTGGTTATGTGATTTATATGTATATACTATATGTTATATGATGTACAGGTTTTGGGCTGAGTCCCATATGGATTTGGGCAGTGGCCCGTATGGTTGGTTTCTTTATGGTTTTGGGCTTAGTTCCCACATATGGTTCTTTTGGATAAATGGTTTTTGAATGCATGCAGGCTTTTTAGTGAAGGGTACAAATGTCTTTCTTATGAAATGTTTTTATAACTCTTTGTTTTGTCCACTCACACCTTTTAATGTTTTGACTGCCCTTCAGGTTGACGGCGGATGTGGACTGTAGCAGAGACCGAGATATCACATATCTTCTCCGGATCATGGCGTACTCTGAAAGCCCGAGAGGGCTAAGGTTGGAATTTCCCTTGTCTGACACTTCGTGTCAGACGGGATCAGGGTCGTCCCACATTAATCCCTGAGGGATTGGGACGGGTCCTGACAAGAACACATGGAAGATTATTGAAATTAATACAAAACATAAAACCAAGGATAATATTAGAAATCAATCAATAAACCAATATATTCAAGCACAAAAGATAACTACAAGGTAAAAAGACCATGTTGCACTTTTTCTCTTCGGGACATCCTATGGATATGAAGTGATTGAGCACTCTTTGGCGAGACACTTGGAGACACTCCTCTATGCCACAGATGAAGGTTGTAAAAGGTGGGATATGGTGTAATTAGTTTTGCACAAAAAATCTTGAATTTATTGAAAAAGGAAAATTGGTTTAGGCAGAGCTTTGATACAAATAAGAAAACTAATTAAAAACCTTTCCTACAAGTGAAAATGGTGAAAATTATCAAATAAAAGAAAATATGATTGAAATCCTAATACAATATGGAGAATAGGTGTGAAACAATTTGAAATTACCCTAAAATATGCCTAAAACTCGTATTTAAAGCTTCAGGATGAAGTTCGGTGGAGGGCCACCGAAAATGACAAGGGAAATTAGTGGTCAACTGTAGTCAAAGGAGCAAGGAAGCTTGGAAGATAGTTCAGTAGGTGTGCGCCGAATAAGGCTTCAGGATTCAGGAGGCGCGCGCCGAAAGATAGGGTTAAGATCAGCAGGAGCCTGCCGAATGGGTTTTTGTGCTATTTTAAAGGATTCGGTAGCATGCTACCGAATGTCCTTGCCCTTTTTGGTGTCTTCCCTTCATTCAATCATAATTTCTTTCTTCAACTCTGCTTGAGGTGATTCTTTCACCTAAATGATCGTAATTCCGTGCTCTATCCAATTTTGCAAATTTCTCATAAAAAAAAATATTATTTCCTACACTTGTTTGATATTTAAACATTAAAAGATATGCATAAAAAAGTATAAAATGATGCTTAATTCATGGCTTATCATGCAAGCATAGTTAAACTTTCTAAAGGTTTTATTGGATTATTTGAATTTCAATGGGATGAATAAATTATTTTAAAGTGTTTGATGATTTTACGGATTTAGAATATTTATTCAAGATTTGACTGATTTCAGGACATGGATTTTACAGTATCGGGAAACAATGGTATTGGCTTAGGCCCGATTTCAAAATATTTGACTTGAAATTTGAGTCAAGGTTTTGTTTAAAAGTAAGGTTTTGAATTTAATCCATGGATTGTGTACCACTATTGTTGTGATGAGTTCCCGGACGATCAAAACTAAGGGTGTTTTTCAGACAACCGAAACTCGAGGTTATTATTTCTCAGGAAGCCGAAGCTACGAGTGCTTCCAAATGGGTGATGTTCTGGGTGGTTATTTTCCAAACAGCCAAAGCTAGGGGAGTTCTCCCAAACGGTTGATACTCGGGATTATTGTTGCGATTGTAGGGGTGTTTTCCTAGACGGCTGATGCTCTGGTTTATTGTTATTGTGATTATTCCCAAACAACTGACGCTCGAGGTTATTGTTAATGTGATTGTTCACAAACAATCGAAGCTTGAAGTTTTTCTCAGATGGTTGATGCTTGGGCAAGTCGATGATAGGTTTTGAGTGGATATCAATATTGGTGTCCAGCTTTGCAAATAGTGATTTCAGAGAAATGTGGGGCACAAGTTTTATTTTACATTTTATGATTTGTGGGTCCCACGAATTATAATTTATTTTATTTTGAAAGCTGGTGTTTATGATTTGAGTTGATATAGATTTTATGTATGCATGCATTATTTTATAACTGCATGATAAATGATTTTTTCTTCGGAATGGTATTTTCAAATGATTATTTTTGTCTAGTCGTTCTTTTAATGGTTTTTTCCCTCAAGGCCATTGTACAGAGATCGAGGCTGATCTTGAGATGGAGACATGAATGGGACTTCAGTATCATTATCTCTTGTCTCACATGTATTAAGGGTATTTTTTAGAATTTTCGATTTAGTTGTTAGAAGGGAGTAGGACTCGGCACAATTATTAAAGCATTTTTCGAGCGGGTCTTGTTCACATGGCCTGGTGGAAGGAAGAGGCAAGTCTTGTTGAAGCATCATCATGGTTGTTTTCCAATCTTTGGATTTTTTTGATCTCATAGGCGGAGAAGCTTTGTAGGACTCCAACTTGACTTGTTCCGGGGACGTGAGAACTAGTCATACTCATGATCAACTATGGCAAGTAGATGTGCCATATACAATGTCTAGCATGGTTGATCTCATATGCCATTTTTTGTCATAGATGACAGCGAAAAACTGTCATCTGAAAATAAAAATGTGTCATTTATTTGAATACAATCATATGACAATTTTTATTATCATCTAAGATGTAATCCGATGACAATTTTTATAAAAACTGTCGTCTAATATGCCATCTGACGACATTGTCTAATATGCTATCAGAACTGTCGTCTAATATGTCATCAGACGATAGTTTTTAAAAACTGTCATCTAAAATACAACATTATTTATCTTTATTTGACACAAGTGTGACCTGTCATCAGTTCACATGCATAAATTATTTTCAATCAAATAAAAAGAGTCTAATTCTTTGAAACAAATCTATAAAACGTGATTTTATATATTAAATCTTCTAAAAGCCATGAGGAGTCGAAAATACATTTAACATCAAGTACACCAAGTCTAGCTATCTAGCTAGCTAAGTGTGCCTCAAGATATAACAAAAGAAAAAGTAAAATTAACATCAAAGTACATGGTTAGGCAAAATTAAGTAATTGCTCATTCATATCTTCTAGTGTTTTCTTGCTTTGTCCAAAGCAACCATCAGCCCCTGCCAATCAGCCCCTGGAAAAATAGAAAATAAAACAGAATAGCTATAACACTTCATGTTATTCAACCAAAGTTTTACCTCTATTACACAGCATGAAGACATAATACGATGAGATGTAATAGGCATCTTAACTATCAATAATAGGCATCTTAGACTCATGACCCACTAAGAACACTCAACATTTGACTCTATTTTCATTTGAATCTTCAAGTTTATGTACCCTCTGCTTCCTATCTCAAGGATGAATAACAAAATACATATACTTGACATTAATAGAATAAACTTCACTCACCAATTATTTAAACAATCCCTGTTATCAACCTCTCTCGCTCATCAAACTTTTTTACTTTTATGATGCCAATAAGAACTTGAAGACCAAAAAATGCACAAAAGATATATGATACAACCGCATGAACCTGAAAAATAATACATAGCATCATAATTGAGTATTAAGTTATATAGGCAACAACTAGCCAACGTGATTACATACATGGATACCAAAATGAATTTGATAACTTACTTGAATGGAATTAATATATAAGATTCTTGCAAAGTTTAGTAGGCTTCTAGCAGCAACAGCCTGCAAAATAGTCAAAAAGAAGATCAAACCATCGGGTAGATACCATGCCATTGAAATTATTTCAGGGTTTTTCGAATATCAATTATGGGATTGAACTTATAATCAAAACCATGAAGATTTTCAGTCATAACAAAAGGAACTTCATGTACAAAAAGCAATTATATATTTTTTTGTGTTCAGAGCTCATTGACTAAACTAGTTAAATAATTTGTCTAATCACTCTCACTCCCACCTATGCGTCCCAAAATCCGTACACAAACACTGACACAATATTCCATCTACTAAGCTGTTAGTTGAGCAGTAAACAATGGTTAGATTGTTTTTAATTTTATATGAGTTTCTGAGATGTAGCAGATACGATAAGAAAGATACAAAGTTGCACACGTGTACCTAACTAAGAACTTAAGAAGACACTCGGATTTTTTTTTCGAACTTCTCTTTTTCTCTGCCTTTCAATGTGCTTCTTTCTCTTTGCTAAGAAATTTGGTTGGCAATCGATAATGTTACTGCAAAACCTGGTATATTTGCTATCTAGATAGGTTAGTCCTATCATCCAAATAACTCCATGAACTTAGAAAATGATAAATCATTGAGAAATGATTGGGGATGTGAGAAAAAAAACAATTATCTTTTCTCTGCATCTAATTGAACCTCATATAAAGAGAAAATTAAAATCATAACATTTTAGTGAGGTTGTTATTCGCTGAAACAAATTCTCCTTAAGATAAGTTTGATGTGTATAAGCCAATAGCACTCACATTTCTACAGTTTTCTGCACAGTCGCAACCCGATAGAATGACCTCTCGGATTCCAAAGTCCGAACTCTAAGCTTCAAATCACCTTGCTCCTATAAATAAATCAGAGACATCCACAACCGAGAATGATAACAGGATATTAAAAATTGTAATGATATTAGTGTAATGTAGAAAATCAATTCGTACCAATCTCTGAATAATTTCAGCAAGCTTTTCAACTCTGTCAGCTTGTCTAAATAAGTTCAAGAATGCACAAGATTGCCTGTCCCATCTCTTTCTGAGGTCCTGGAACATTTATCAATTTGAGTGTAAGCATAGAGTTTGTATTAGAAAAGTGTACAATATGAAATTTCAATATAGATCATCCAAGTTTGCCTTTATAACGACTTCAACTCCAACTTCACGAAATTTTAACAATTCCAGCACGTAGCTACAAGGCAAAGTGTCCAAGACTTGTCAAAATCAAAGGGCATTGGCAAATCTATAGCAATTCTCATGAAGCAACTTTGAAATGATACTAAATCTAAAATTAAACTCACGGTTTGGCAATCTCAGTAATATCAAACCGAGGGTCAAGGCTCTTCCCGATGCCATCCAATACTGAAAAGAGAAGAAAACAAAGAAATCTAATTTGAGGTTAATAGAACCATGTTATATGCGCATGAATACATAAGCACATTCTATTATAAATATAAAATGCATACATAAATACACTTTTTTTTCCAATGAGAGTCCCCACAATAGTTCTATTACATTACCTGAAAATTCTCTGAGAACAAATGTGAATGTCGTAGGAAATCTGAAGGGTTGGTCTGTAGCAATGGCTAAAAAATCTTCACATGTTGAAAAGAATGCAAGGTACAAGTTGCAACCAACAAAATTCAGTAGAAAAAGTAGAAATAACTAGTTTCACAACCAACTATATATCAATAGGGCACCAAATTGATGGGGAAACCCCCAAAATAATTTTTGGACTTCCATCAAATAGAGAAATAATAACAGGATCAAGTCTAACAAAATTAGAAAATACTTGGGATATGAATAAAGGATCCTTAATCATTCATTTACATATAAATACATATGACTATTAGGCTAAATGATGAATGAGGGTTGCATGCTAGATTACACATACCCATGCATTAGAGGTCTTTAAAATTATTACTTAATGTTATTAGGCTTACCATTTACTAATTTATGCATACCTATCAACATGGCATAAAGATACACAATTCATTTCTATCCCCCTCAAAAGCTTTTTAATTAACATCAAATTTCACACATGACTTGACTTAAATTCTAATGTCACCTACGCTATTGATAGGTCTAAAAATTATCAAACAGTTAGTTTCTAGATTATAAAGCTATATCCAGAGATAAAACCTTATCAAAGATACTAGATTCTAAACCAGTTCACTTACCAATTCCAGCCAACCTTTCCTTCTTTTTCATTATCTTTTCCTCCTTGCTCAATGGGGTTTTAAACCCAAGTTCTACTTCTGCCATTTCCTTCTCTTTTCTCTGCGCCGCGCAGCAAGACGCTCTTCAAAACTGAAATTTTGAGCATTCAGAAAACACTTCAAGAGAGAGCAGATTTGAACATCGTCTCTCTGAGACATATCTGGTTCTCATTTTGGAACAACTAATCAAAGTAAACAAGGCATAATTAACTTAACATCTTGCTTATAAAGCCAAGGACAGCAGGCTATCAGTCAATGTAAATTATACCCCAGCCCGAAATAGAATTGACAACCACATAAACAAAAAAAGTTCATCACTAATGCAAGTATGCTGCTTTAGATTACAAGCAGTCATATGTATATATCTGATTTACCAAGGATTGCTCAAGTAGCTCAATACTCCAACATCAAGGAATTTAAATTTTCCACAAAATAAAGGAAAGAAACATAAAAATAGAACGAACGGCTGAAAAAATTAATAAACAAAAGAAAAAATGACCCATGCTAATATGTATTCAATTTTTTGTTTCATTCTTTATCAAAAGCACCTGTTAAGGAAGAATAGTGTTGTTCGTCTAACAGCTGTCATATCTCCAGTAAGCACAAGAACACCCATTTGAATCATTGCCTGAAGGACCTGCACAAGTATAAATAGTTTCCATCAATTGATAGATCACGCTAAGGCATCGAAACCATGTCATAATCAATGTAATCTTAACTGCAACATGAATTGGCCAAGCATGATTGTGGGCTACCATCCTTTAAAAACTAAAAGGAAAAAGATGAAAAACCTTATATGGGTCCTTGTCATAAACTCCATAGAACGTTTCCAGCAAACCTTCTCTAATGTTTGGACTGACACTGTAAGGTATACATATAAAAAAAATACATTTTAACATAAAACAAATTTTAAAACAAACTTGAGTTTAATGGCAGATTTCCGTTCAAAAAAATACAATCAAGGAACTACTTTCCCATCATTCCAAAATCAATCAACCTTCCAACCTCTGGGCAAGGTTTTGAGACAGGGTATCATCGTCGTCGTGTTCGTTATCTTTGACTTTGTGGCCGTCTTCCTTGGAAAACTCTAGAATCCCCGCTATCCGACTCCTCTCCTTCAATATCTGCAACAAACCAGTGACGCTGGCGATGGTTGCGGTCACGGGCCAATCGCCGGTCTTCCAATAGCCATCGCTGCTCCTCGCACAGCCCCGCCTCCTCTCAGTTCATTCTCGCCCTTGGTGTTTTAGTGTTTCGCGTTTGGTGTTTCAAAGTGAGACACTTCGCCGAATTTATTCAGCTTAACCTTTTTTGTTTTTAAATGATGAACAGTAATCAGCGTGTTTCGAAATTTTAGTAGACGTTTTCACTTTTTGACTAAATTTTCATTTCCCTCCGTTTCTATACACAAGGGTGGCAATGGGTCGTGTCGTGTCATAAATTCTATTTTACCTATTTATGTCCAATTTAAATTTGACCCATTTAATAATCGTGTCAAGAATATCCAATCCGAATCTGACCTGTTAATGACCCGTGTAACCCGTTTAACCCATTTAATAAACAGGACATACTCAAAATCCAATTAACATATGACCTGTTTGACCCGTTTAACTCATTTAACATATTTAACCTATTTTAATTATAAGATTTAATAGATATTTAGGTAGGTAAATGGGTAGATATATGGGTTAGTAATGACACGTTTATTAAATAGGTCAATATATAAGCTAATATACGGGTTAACCTGTTAATCCGAAATCTATCCATTTATTAAACGAGTTAACAGGTTGACCCGAAATTCACCCGTTTAATAAACGGGTCATAACGAGTTGACCCGAAAATTACCCGAAATTTTAATCGTGTTGATTGACCCAGATAAATTTCGTGCGGATTTCGAGTCGTGTATCGAGTTGTGTCAAAAATTGTCACCCTAGTATACACTATAATAGACAACACTTTATTAAAAAGTGTGGTCTATTAATTCTTCAAAATACTAAAAAAATAAAAAATCATAACAACACTTTTTTATTCCCAAAATATTGAAAAATTGTCATAGATGACAATTTTAATTAAAACTATCATCTCTCAAAATAAGATGACAGTTTTAATTTAAACTATCATCTCATTAGTGTCATCTATGAGGAGTTCCTCTGCTAGGATGTATTGTGTTGGCTGGTAAGAAGATTCAGCGATGAAGTCAGCTACTGCTTTTCCTTTCTCAACCATCTTAGCCATATAAGAGATGTTGAATTTTCTTAACTCTATTGCCCATTTCATGAGTCATCGAAAGATTTTTGGCTTCTATAAGACCTGCCTATGAGGTTTGATTTTGACCACCTTGATCACATGATCCTGGAAGCTTGGTCTCAACCTTCGTGCGGTGATGACCAATGCAAGGGAAAGTTTCTCCAAGTCTGGGTACCCGATTTCTGTATCTTGAAATGCCTTGTTGACATAATAGATGAGATGTTTTGCTCCTTCTTGCTTTGTGATGAGAACAGAGCTTACCTACAAGGTAGAAACTGATAGGTACACAATGAGATGTTTTCTCGTCTCTATTATTACTAAGAGTGGGGTTTTGCCCACGTACTGCTTAAGTTTAATGAGCTCCGTATTGCATTCCTCCATCCCTTCAATCTGTTTTCCTTTGCTCTTCATAGCTTTGAAGAATATAACGCATTTTTATGTTGCCCTAGATATGAAACAAGTAAGGACTGCCAATTTTACTGTCAGGATTTTGATGTCTTTGTGGGGTTTGAGAGGTTGCATATCAAGAATTTCCTTGATCTTTTTAGGATTTTCCTTGATGACCCTCTAATTGATCATGTAGCCTAGGCCACTCCGAACACATATTTGGTGGAATTAAGCCGCATCTTTTATTCGTTAAGGAGTTTGAAAATTTGTGCAAGATTGGGGATGTGTTCCTCATCTGTTTTACTTTTGACGAACATGTCGTCTACATAGACCTCTATCGTCTTCCTAAACTGATCACCAAACATGAAGTTGACTAACCTCTGGTATGTTTCTCATGCATTCATGAGGTTGAAATGCATAACATTGTAGCAGTACACGCCAAGATCGGTCATGCATGAAGCTTATGTGAATCTGATCATTTGGATACATTAATATTTGATTGTAGCCTGAATAGGCATGATGAAGCTAAGTATCTCATGCCCTATTGTTACGTGTACCAACATGTCGAACTTTGGAAAAGGAAAGATGTCCTTGGAGTAGGCCTTGTTAAGGCCAGAGAAATCTATGCACATGCACCAAAACCTATATGTCTTCTTAACTAGCAAAGCATTTACCACCCAAATTACATATACCATGGTAGGCTATGGGACAATCGACTACGAGGAATGTAGTGATGACCGCGGCTCTCTTTGAGCTGGTGCCAATTGAGATAGGTAAAGAGGCGATGCCTTATGGTAATATTGAATCCTCTAAAAACCCTAATAATAGTGTGACCTTGTGATCAAGTTCCTTTTCATCTATGCCTATCTATTTGAAGGCATCCCAAAAGAGTACATTGACCGAGATTCAAGATTCAATGAGTATTCTTCCTACAACAAAATTGGAAATCTGACTTCTAACGATGAAAGGATCATCATGCGGGAATAATATACCCTTTTCTTCCTCCTTCGAGAATGTGGTAGGCTCGCATTCATTTTTAGCCACTTTTGGCACTCGACCTGAGTCATTTTTGTTGGTTGGATTGGGTAGCTATAAGGAAATGAGTCATTTTTATTTGTTGGATTGGGTAGCTTAAAGAAAATTCTTCTTTGCTCTGTTTGATGTGAAAGGGGAAGATAAGGTTGGTCTTACCGATGGTAGCTTGATGGAAATTCTTATTTGCTCTGCTGATGGTTTGATTTTTTGGTGTCCCACTAGTGGTGGGGCATTTTGGAGGAACTGTTTGATCTTCCTATCCTGGACTAGTTCTTTAAAATATCTCATAATATGATGCATTAATCAATAGCGTGCCCATTGTTCTTGTGGTACTAGCAGTAGGATCTAGATTGTGCCTGAGGTGATAATTGGGGTTCCTTTCCCTAGGCTTAGGTATCATATCCTCCATGTTCAACAGTATGTGCTCCAACGGGGTATTTAAGAGAGTATATGTTTCAAAGCAATATCTTGGTCTAATGTTATCTCCCACGAAGTCTCCCACTAATGTTATCCTCTTCCTTGATAAGACTTATTACATCACTGATTGTAGCCACCAAGGTTATAATTGTTCTTATTTACAGGGAGAGGGGAAGAGGTCGAGGATGTGGAGCATGTTTGGGTCTCCTTGACAGGAGTGTGGAAATATTCTAATTTGGCATAGATTGCTGCTCTCTGCATGATCTCATTATAGTACTTCCATTCTTCCGTATGGGTTGTGTACTTGAAAGATGATTCCTTTAGGCCACTCCAGAAAACATTGAACATGGCTTTTTTATCTTTTCCCTAGAAAGGGGAGTACTCATTGCTAAATCAAGCGGTGTATTTTTAAGTGTTTTCTTCATCTTCCTGTCTAATGGGACACAGATCTTCCAAGGGGATTAACCTATCTGTCTAGATCATGAATTGGTTTAGGAAAGTTGTTTGTAATTCTTTAAAGGAATCAATGGTGGTTGAAGCTAGGTGGTAAAACCACATGCATTACTAAAAGTGGAACTGAAGATGAGGCATTGAACTTCATCTTTCACGTTCTTATATGCAAAAGCAAAAATATAATTGCTCATGTGGATGATATGATCATCTTTTTCCATGTAGAGAGCTATCTTCATTGCTTACATCAGTGGTGTGCCTTGACTAGAGGATCTGGTTGGTGAAAGGACTAGTTCTGATTTTTCCATCTTGGTATCTTGCCTTTATCTTTCCAAGCCTCAAGGTTCCGTACTTGGCGTAGGAGGCTTTCCAATAGGATATTTTCCTATTGTGGCGGTGGGTTTGGTTGAAATCCCATTTTATTGTTACCTCATTCTTAATGATCTATTTTCTCCTATTGTCATGCAAGTAGAGCCCCATAGTTGATTCAGCTTTGTCTTATTGCTTCCAGGTGTTTTCCCTTTTGTTGATGTTAAGGGCCTCATACGCCTTAGTCTTATAGAACATTGGTCATGATGTTCCACTCGTCCTGCCAGTGTTAATACTGGAAAGGGAGGTTTCTCCATGATCTTAGGATATGATATGTCGTAATTAAGGCGAAGAGGGTCTACTTGATGAGACATCCTCACGAGGAAAATGTGCTCTCATAATATTTAGAAAGACTTGATTCTTAGCATTCATCTTGGCTTTGTGAATCATGAGCTTATGCACTTCTCGTTAGAGGTCGTTTAGCATCTATCTTAACACGTCAGGGATGTTGTCCCACGAGTTCCTTTGTAGAAAACAGGTGCGATTTAGATCTCTTTCATCATGAACGTCCAATGTTGCATGATGGTTTTCGAACTGCCAAAGTGGTAAGTAAGTTAGTGGGAAGTAGTTTCAGTATTCCCACAGATGCGCCAAACTATTGATGCCAAAAATGGACTAACTTATGATTGCCTCGTTGAGTTCTCTTGACTCGTTCTTCTCCTTGATGAGGAATCATGAAGATGAGATCAAATGAGCACTAGTTTGGTGATGATCTAACAGTCTTCAATGCATAAGTTAATTAAGTGAGGAGGGTATTATAGTAATTAGGCAGCGTGAGGGTAAGAATGTCATTATATTTCTAAGGGGGTGCACCCATAATTATAGTGGCATTGAATATAGTAAAGAATTTCGATGTGGGATAAATGTCCTTAATTTTAGTTCTGACCGTGTCCCCGTGGTCTTGAGTCCCCCTATCAAGCTGACCTAGTCAGCCGATTAATTAGTTGGCTGGGCGAAGATCAGCCAGACGTAGATCAGCTAGGCAATAGGGGATGAATTAGGTGATTTGGTCTGGCTGAGGGATGTTTAGGTTGAGTAGGATGGCTGATAAGTCACAAATTAAGCATCATTTCAATGTTATTTCTTATCACTTTTACTTATCTTTTGATTATAATCATTCAAACAATAGGAGAAAATGATATCTTTTGTGAAGTTTGTGCAGATTGCTTAGTTGAGCTTTAAATCATGTTTTGTAATGAAATGTGATCTTTCCAAGGCTATATCTTCAAGAACCCAGCATGGACTCATCAAGGATCATATCATCTCCCATTTTCACGTCCAAGATCCCCCAAGATCACTAAAAATGCGGCTAAGCCCCTTAAGTGCCTAAAATTACGATTAAAGGTGTTTTAGGGTGTTTACTTGTGCATCAAGCATCCTTGGATGAATTTACTCTTAGCCTTAGCCGCAATTTGTAGTCCCTTTCCTTTAATTTAGGGATTGTGATATGATTTGGAAAGATAATAATTCAATTCCTAGTCAAAGATGAAGTCAAGAAGTGGATTAAAGAAGGAAAAGAAGATTCATTAAGCAAGTGGGACCAAAAATGTGGCTAAGGAGTTTTCCTCCTTGTTTTGGGGGCTGTTTTTCCCTTTCTTTTAAGGAGATGTTAGGGGAGGTGTTAGGGGATACAAATAGAGGTTTTCTCATTGTTTTGGACGTCCAATTTACCTCCTAAGGTCCCAAAATTCTACACAAATTTCTGCTTAAAGTTTATACACAAAGTAGCCGCAATTTACCTATTGTTCATGCTCTTGGATTCAAGTCTTGCATCTTCATTGTGACGTGAAGCTTGGGAGAAGAAGAAGTGTTTGTGCCACTTCTCTCACGCATCATTCATCTTAGTATTTGTGTTTCTTAATCCCTAATCTCTTTAAGTTTATATGCATTCAATTATGATGTTTGTTAACTTAGTTATGCTTGAGTAGTATTGCTTGAAGCCCTAGCCATGTTAGTTTATAATTAGATTTCTGGTTGTTGATTATGGTTGTTATGTATGCCTGGATTTGTTGGATTACTATGCTTCATGAACTCAATTTATGCTTGTAGGTTTGATCACCTTATTTGCGTATAATTGTCGATGTAATTGCTTTACGGATCACCTTGATGTTTGTGTTCACCCTGCAATTTGTAGCATCACGTTTAAGAGGGGGAATTTTATTCGTAATCTAAACTCATAAATCCTTAGGATTACACATCACTTTACTAGGGATAATGTAGTGTCATTAAATCTTCTTCATGTTTCATGCATTATCACATACCATCGATAATAGTTGTTTAAGAGCGGGTACATCACGTTTAAACATGCAATCTAAGAGAAGATAAATGTGTGGAGTGAGCCTTAGCCGGACCCTTGCATGGGCACTTAATTCAGATACATGCACAATTAATCTAATCAACGAAATCTAAGGAGAACTTTAATTGGTAAAGGTGGATTACATGTCCTAATTCGTCCTAATTATCCAATCAACTCTCAAATCAAGTTTTTCATCATTCAATTTCATTCTAATCATCACTCAAAATCCCCCAACGTTTTTGTACTTTTTCTCAAGTTGTTTCATTCCAAATTAAGTGGATTCACGTTGAACAAGGTCTCGAGGGATCGACCTTTGCAAACCTACTATACTCGTCATACGATTTTGTGCACTTGAAAAATATTACATTAGGAGTTATCATTCATAATTTCTTGGTTGATAAATTTTCTATCAATGGCCGGCTTACCTTGTGATTTGTGGGATGCACCATGTCATATAGAATCAATGTTGATGTGTTTCTGTTGAATCAAGTTCCGAGTAGAGTTTTGGTGAGACTAGTAAATCTTCATCAAGTTGACCAAATTATGTACGAATACCTTGTAACTTAAAAGTTTCTTATCCAAATATACTCGTAAGGTACAATACTAATTTATTAAGATTTCATAATGTAATTATATATATATATATATATATCTATTAAATGTCCAATTCTATTGGACGATAACTCAAATTTTCCCAAGCAGATAGAAATTCGTCTAATGTCTATCAAACCCTAGATGGAATTGAATTGATAAAGCATGGATGTCGATGTATAAAATATTGTCCGTGCATGCATGGCAGTCTGAATTTATTTTCTGAATAAATAGGCAGCCAATAAAATAGTTAGCCGTCGAGGGCTTCGTTTTCCTATTTTCACTTGTTCCAATTTCGACAGTTTTATGCTATATATCTATGATTCAACAGTAGTGACTGATCAATGGGGCTTTTATTTTTTAGTTTTCATTTTTCATTTTTCATTTTTCATTTTTCATTTTTCATTTTTTATTTTTCATTTTTCATTTTTCATTTTTCATTTTTCATTTTTCATTTTTTCATTTTTTCATTTTTTAGAATAGGATATTAATTAGAGAGATTGTGGATCAAATGGTCAGAGGTCGTACCAAGAGCTTCACCGGCCGAAATATATATGTCCTATTAATATATGTTACATCATATATATATATATATATATACGTCCTATTATATATGTCCTATTAATTAATATATGTTACATCGTATACGTTAGATAATAACATATAAACATGGTCATGCCGCTATAAATTAACAATTAAATAAATTAAAATTGATATTTTACATGAATAATCTTAATCATATACATAGCTAGCTAGGAGTAGTATTTCAATATATATATGTTAGAGAAGTTGTTAGGATCATGGCATGTATGTCAGCTGCCTATTCAGCAAATGAATTGCTTACGTGTCTTGATTGAAATGTTTGTTTGTAGTTATAAGCTAGCTAGCTTATTATTGAATTAGGATTGCCAATAATGGTTTATAAGCAAAGGATTAAGGATATTTTAGAAGAGTAAATCATTGTTACATCTTTAATAATTTTTACTTTTATTTAAAACTTTTAATATTTGTATATTAAACAAAATAATATCTTATCTCAAATTTTTTTATTCAAAAGTCCCTAAACAGAATTTGTAAGTAATAAATTTCACATATACCCTTTTATATCTCAATAAAGAATACGAGTGAGTTATTAAGAATTTCATTAAATAATTAAAAATAACAATGTCTTTTTTTGTCCTCTTTGTCACATATGCCCCTTAGTATTTGATTTATTTGGCCTTTTAGACCCTTTATTATATTATGCATATGATAAATATTATATATGTATAATATATATTGTATATAGTTACAATTGAATTTTTTATATAAAATAAAAAATAAAGTCCGTATTGGCACAAAATTCAAAAATTAAACCCTAAACTATACGAAATTAACCAAATTATTTAATATCGGAAAATAAAAAAAAATTAAATTTAAAATTTAAAAGTATTTTTGAAGAATTATTGCTTTTAATTATCATACTTTAAGTTAAGTTAGATACTCATATTACTTTTAAAATGAGTAAGTGAAAAAAAATTATAAATAGTAGTAATGTTTTCATAATCCTCAATATAATCTTATAATAAAAAAGAAGTAATGTTAAAATCATGATAGATTTTGGTAAGTGTTTTTTAGATTGTAGTTGGGCTAGTTTACAATTGGATGGCATTAGTTGTAATTTATATAAAAATTATGGTTTATTTTAAATTGTAGTGCTTTGACTAGTTAAAAGACCTATGAGTTTAATTTTTCTATATGCAAGTTTTTTAATAAGCTTATATGTTAGTAAGAACTTATAATTTAATTACCCATTTCAGAATTACTAAAGCAAGTTAATTGCCCCGTAAAATTGTATCTTGGTTAAATTTTGTAGTTAATTTAGCACTCATTGTTAACAATGTGATGCATTACAATATTGTTGTATTCATCATAATCTGATGGAGCTGCAATGCAGCTGATATTTTGGTGTTGCACATGTGCCAAGTGTGTGAAGACGATTGTCAGCTAACAAAAATTAGTTAGAAGTTTGTTACTAGAATCTGTTAATATAGTTAGCATGTTACTTGAGGTTTCTTAGCCTCCAAGCTTAACTTCTATACAACTTTGACTAGTATACAATCTTGCAAGATTGTAATGGTCTAAATTAAATGATATTGTGTTATAAACAAGCAAGTAAATCAATCTAGCACAAAATTGCAAACAGTTTCTCTCTTCTTCTTCTTTGTTCTTCATCGACCTCTTTTAATCTTTTCTCTTTCTTTATTTCTTACAACCTTTCGAGTCTGATCAATTTCTTACAATCACAAACAGGTCCCGACTTCACAAGTACATAGACAGGCGACATATTAAAAATAGAGTTCAAATAAGTACATTATAGGTCAAAAGAACATAAGGGTATTTTGGTAAGTTTACCACTAAGTGCATTTTGGTAAGTTTACCACTAAGTGCATTTTGGTAATTTTACAAGTACCTAGAATGTTCTAGGTTTTTCTACATAATTCTATTTCAATTGTGCACCGACCTACCCCTATTATATAAGTGTGTGTGAGTGTGTGTGTGTGGAAGCCAATGGTGATATAGCACCGAAACTAAGAAAAAGAAAAAAAATAAACGTGGGAAATGAGAGTAAAGAGAGAAGTGATTGTGAAAAGAAGACAAAGTAGGCAGAAAGTGAGAAAATGGAATGAGAAGAGAAAGATAAGTGATCTGAGGGAGGTGAATTCTGAGCGTAGCAATGATCAGAAACTGTGGGGTGCTAAGCATGGACTGCGAAGGTTTGGGCAATTTTAGATGGTTTTAGTGCAAGATAAGGTTCTTATGGAGTTGTGTGTACTCCTATGATCATCCTAAGCTAAGAAAACACGAGGTTGGATGCAAGAAACGTTGCTGGGCAGCCTGGGAAGCCCTTGCCAAGAATCTGGGATTGTTAGAAACGGCTCGTGAGGTAAGTTTCCCTCATATTGCACTCATAGATCCTCGCATGGAGTTCATTACGTGAATCTGGATAAGTAAAACATGAGAAATGATCGAGAAATGATGTAATTCTAGTCGGGTTGTGACCGTAGGTCGGACGACTTGAATACTGTGAAACGGGTCGTGATCAGAGGTTGACAATGACCCTATGACTCTCGCGTGGAGCCCAAGCGTAAGGAGCCCCATCGGCGCATAAGGGCACGTACGGCAGTTCCCGGCAATCCGATCAACATGAAAATTGTTCCTTGTACTTTTTTGGATTTAATGGTACCAATTTTGTGTTATTTGGATATCTTTTGGTTACAATTTTAGATGTGCAAAGAGTTATGTTTATATTTGGATTTAATTGTGTTTATGAATAATTATAGGAATTTCAGTAGAATAACTGGTTAACTAACCTTAATAGTTTTAATGGTTTAATGATAAAATTAATGTGGAGTTTAGCCTTGAATTAGTATGTGAACTTAAATATGGACAAAGTCTAGTGTAACGACCCGTCCCGAATATCGGGATTTAATATTATTTAATTATGATTTAGAATGACTAATCTGGGATTAGTTGAGCGAAATCGGACGAATTGTGCAAAATGACCGTTTTGCCCCTAGGCGTGGGCAAAACGTTGACTTTTAATTCGGACGGTCAAATGGACTTTGACCAATGACCGTGACGTAGTTCGGGACGTCACGAGTTCATAGACAGGTGGCACGTTCGATTCCGACATTCGTGGAAGAAGTTATGACGTTTGGAAGTTTAGGGGCATTTTGGTAATTTGGTCAAAATGGGCAAATTGTTTACTTTTTGACCGGGATGTCTGATGGCCGAGGGCCAAGCACCGTTATGTAGAACAGGTCGATACGAATCCATAGACAGGCGGCACGCCGAAATCGGACTTCGTACGAGGAAGTTATGGTCTGAAACGTGAGATCGGGGAAGTTTACGTCTCGGTAACCGTGTCAATTATTTTATTCTGAAATGGTGGTTGGAGGACACTTGGATGAGTGACAAGTGTCACTCACCCATTGGCTAGATTGGATCATGTTCCATTAACTATAATTTATGAGCTAAAGTTTCCACTATGAATCAATTAGGATTAAATCTCTTCTTTTAATCTGGGTCATCCATCTCACTCCCCAGATTGCATCTCATCCGTTCATCTCATCTTTTCCCTTCTATTTCTGATCAGCCTTCATCACTCTCAAACACTCCCTTACCCGTGAACAAGCAAAGCAGGGAGGTGAGAGTTTGAATTCTGGCCATCATGAATCGTCCTTCCACAACTGATCTTGTGAATGGAATTTGAGTGATTTGTGGAAGGAATTAGATGAGGGAGAACACGAGGGACTGAGAGGGGCAATGTAACTGGGAATCGTAATTTTGGAGCAATGGAGGGAAATTCGAATTTTGAGCTATGAGCTCTGAGGACCGAATTTGAGTTGAGTTTGAGCCTTCTGGGATTGCCTCGATCACAACCAACTCAAGAACGATGAATTTTGGCAACCAATTGGCTCTGAACAGACTTGGTGACAGAGAAGGAGCTTGAGGATTGAGTCGTGATTCTAGAGGGATTAAATGGTGAAATTGGATTAGGAAATGAGTTTATCTTGGTCCAACGAAGCTTCTTAGTGGATCAATTTAAGGAAATCCAGTGGAATTGATGGAATTCGAATGATAAACAGTGCCCAGATGTTCTTCGATGTTCATCTTCAAATCGTTGGATTTCAGGTAAGGATTGTTGTATTTGAGGTTGCAGACCTCTAATTAGACTTAAAACGAATCTATTTGAATGTTCAATTGAAAGGATTGAGGTTGAATTAACAGTGAACAGATCAGGTCATCTCGCGGGCTAACTGGACCCGTTTATCAGAAATACGGGTTGGAACGATGACTGTAGCAGTCACTCTGGCAGGCGCGTGGCTTTCACGCGCAGTGACAGGACCCATCCCAATCCCCCCGGGATTAGTGCGGAATGACCCTGCTCCCGTCTGACACGAAGTGTCAGACAAGGGATATTTCCGACCTTTGCCCTCCCGGGCTATCAGAGTACGCCAGGATCCAGAGGAGGTATGTGATATCTCGGTCTCTGCTACAGTCCACAATCTGATGTCAACCTAAAGGGCAGTCAAAACATTAAAAACTGTGAGTGGACAAAATAAGAGTTTATAAAAACATTTAATAAGAAGACATTTGTACCCTTCACTAAAAAGCATGCATGCATTGGAAAACCATTTAACCAAAGAAACCATACTTGGGAACTAAGCCCAAATCAGATATAAACCAAGGTCGAAAGGACCACAATGAAAACAACCATACGGGCCACTGCCCAAATCCATAAGGGACTCGGCCCCAAACCATAAAGAAACCAAGTACACGAGCCACTGCTCAAATCCTGTGCACACCTGTGCACACCACATATCATATATCATATATCATATATCATATATATACATATAAGTCACACAACCAATCCTGTCACGGTATCCAAAGCTACGTGCGTGCTACCCGGGTCTCAATCCGAGTCTTCTCAAAGTCAAGGTCAATGTCCGCAGACCACTGATCCTACTCGAGGTAATAGTAACCATAGCCTTCCTGAGAGTAAGGAACCCAACTGGGGGGTGACTCCACTCAGTCGGTGCTCCGTGACTACTCTGGGGTCCACCCAGGCCAACGACCCTCCCCGGAGGAGATAATAGAAGTAAAGGAAGGTAGATGAACATATATATACATAACATAATATCCATGCCCCGGTTCCCCTGAACCGTCATGATCCATAATATCTCTAACCAAGGTAACATGCCGGTTCCCATAAACCGTCAAGTACCGTAATAACATAACCAAGTAGCATGCCGGTTCCCATAAACCGTCATGTACCGTAATAACATAACCAACAAGGGTTCATGTCGGTTCCTATAAACAGTCATGAACCACGATACCATAACAAGGGTTCATACCGGTTCCCATAAACCGTTATGAACCTGGGAATCCATTTAAGGTTCCCTGACCTAAAATCAAAACCGTAAAGTGACTGGGTCTCGTGCCCGAACATAGGACATCAGCTGGGCACCGTGCCCGGAATCTGAGATCATATGCCCGAGACAAAACCAAATGGGTCTCATACCCGAGTTTATCCTTTTGAAATTGAAATCCAGTTCATTTAAATCAATACAGAGATACAGACCCGTATAAGCACCGTATAAGGCCAAAACCTCGAAATACGTGCTTATACGTAACCACATACAAATGCACCGATGGCATTACAAACAAGCATTTAAAACATATAATAAACATTTATGCATGCACCAATTTAGAAAACAAAGTCCACTCACAGACCGTCCGAGCTGCCGCGCCTCGATACGCGTGCCATAATCGTCTCCCGAGTAAATCGTTGTCACCAGGACTCCCAAACCTGTCCAAATTTTACTAGAAGGTTACTAACTACTTAATTAACCTCCTACCAAAGACCCGTAATTTTCCCGTATTTTTAACTATTTTTAATCCCAATCCGAAACCTTCCGATGCCCCGAACATTATCGAGACGGTGTCCGATCGACACGAAACCAGTCCCAAAATGTTCGTTACATCGAATAGATGATTTCGTATGTTGGACACATCCCCAAAAACCCTAGAACGCGCCCACACGCGCCTCTGGAAGTTGCCTGCGCGTGGGCCTCACGCGCCGCTACAGTACCGTCGCCTTCCTTGCACAGCCGGTCCGGTCCGGTCCGACCCCTGCAACTGGACCGGCGTAACTGGTCCAGGCCTCCTTCTCCCTCATTTTTCATCCGTTTTCTTCCATTCCAATTCCTAAATTCCTATCTTCTCATTTACAATCTATCCCAATCAACCAAACTAATCAAAACCTCCTAAAACCTCACCATGTACAAAGAGGCTCACGGCCTCTGTTTTCCCGGCCACCCTCCAGCCTTCCTCCGCCGTGAACCACCCTCCAAACCATCCTAAAATGTCCCTAGCAACCTAATAACCACTTCCTAATCATCCAAAAACAACTACAACATTAAAATCGAATTAAAAGGGAGAAAATGGGTAACCGGGTTACCTGTTCGGGTTTGGGCCTCGGCCGTGCACGGTGGGCCATCCTGGGCTGGCCACCACGTCCTCACCATCCTCACTTCACTCTCCTCAGTCCTAGCCGCATGGGAGGGGTTGGATGGGTTTTGGATGGTTGGGTGAGATCGGGTAGTAGGGAGAAAAGCAAAGGAAATGAAGAAGATCGATGCAAATGGAAGGTGAGATGCATGAATATGTTTGGCTGGGCAATGGATGGGTGACAAGTGTCACTCATCCATTGGGCTTCCATGAAATATCTGGGCCCACTAGAGTCCAAAAGTTAACTCGTTTCATAATTCGTGAAATAGTACTTTGGTACTTCCGTGAACCGTAACTTCGCCGTCGAACGTTCGAATTCGACGTGCGGCCTGTCTACGGATTCGTAACGTCCTTATCTACGTAACGGTCTTCGGCCCTCGGACCTCCCGGTCAAAAAGTCAACATTTGACCTCCTTTTATCCAAAATTACCAAAATGCCCCTAAACTTCCGAACGTCACAACTTCCTCCTCGAACGTCGGAATTGAACGTGCCACCTGTCTATAAACTCGTGACGTCACGAACTACGTCACGGTCATCGGTCAAAGTCCATTTGACCACCCGATTGAAAAGTCAACGTTTTGCCACGACTAGGGGCAAAACGATCATTTTGCATCGTTCGTCCGATTTTGTCCGACTAATCACGGATTAGCCTCACTAATCGTGATTAGTCACTAATCTAATCTAGGAATTTGGGACGGGTCGTTACACGCAGCCACTCATGGCGGCGCGTGACGGCCCGTGGGCACGAATCTCGAGGTAAGGTCAACATGACTTTTATCCTATACAATGTAACGAACACTTTAGCGTTGGTTTCGTGCCAATCAGACCCCGTTTCGATATTGTTCGGGATGTCCGAAGGTTTTTAATCCAGTTTTAAAATAGTTAAAAATTCGGAAAAATTATGGGACTTTAATAGGATGTTAATGAAGAGGTTAGTGACCCTCTAATGTGATTTGGACAGGATTGGGAGTCCCGGTGATAGTGGTATGGCCCGGGAAGGCCTATGGCACGTGTATCGAGGCGCTCGGTTAAACGGTATGTGAGTGGACATTAGTTTTATAAATTCGATGCATGCATAACTATTTCATGATTGTTATAATTGCTTTTATATGCTTTGATTTTGGATATCGGTGAATTTATGTGATTTCACGCATTTCGAGGCAATTTACGGGTTGCGCGTAAATCGAGGTTTTCCGGATTTGCACTGATTTCCATAATTGTGGTTCGGATATGATTTTATGAAAAAGTTACGGATTTGATGAAGTAAATTCGGGCCAAGGGCCCAGTTGATTTAAGAAATCGGGCCAGGGGCCCAATTGACTTATGAAATCGGGCCAGGGGCCCAGTTGATTTATATATGTGATTTCAGGTCGGGGACCCTAAAATGGAATTGAATAAATGATTTCGGATTTGATAATCAACTATTTGGACTTATGACGGTTTTATGGAAATTCGGGGCAGGGCCCTTGTGATATTTTGGAAATGAATAATAAAATGTGTTCCATAAAACCATCTCGATATGAGGATATATATATTGGTTTCCTCCAAGTGTCGGGGACACTGGAGAAGTCACGGTGCATTGCCTGCGAGGGGTCATTGTACGGAGCTACCGAACCGTATAGTGATCCAGGAGCAGGATTGCTATGATTAGACGTCAAGGACGTCAGACATCGGGGATGTCAGAGATATGGACCCGGTGAGACCCCGGGCAGCACGCGTTGCTTAATACCGTGAGATATGACGTCGGGGACGTCAAGCGTCAGGGACGCTAGGCATCGGGGATGCCGGAGATGGAAAAATAATAAATATATATTACTGGATTTATGAAATAACTCTTGGATTGACTTTTGGGAGTTGAAACTAGGCTTATGGTTTCCGGGCTAACGCCCTAATGGTTATTTTGAAATAAATATGTGATTATTGGTTTTTGCTGCATGCATATGTTTTTACTGAGGGGCATAAAGGTCTTATAAATGTTTTAAACAGACTTGTTTATTTTCGTCCACTCACAGCTTTTGTTTTTAATGCCCTTCAGGTTGATTCCGGATGCGACTGCGGCAGAGACTGGGACATCGCACACCTCCTCCATCGATCCTTGTGCACTCTAGGAGCCCGTTTGGGCAGTGGCAACAGGTTATCCCTTGTCTGACACCTCCTGTCAGACGGGAGCATGACACATTCCATGGTAATCCTGGGGGGATTGGGATGGGTCGTGTCATCTAGAGTGGAAATGTGTTACGAAAAACTATATAATGTAAGTTCATGGTCCTTGCGGTTATTATGATCCTTGAGAGTAATTTTTGATAAGTTTGAAGCATAAAGAATAAATAAATTCCTATACAAGTCAAGGAGATGATGAATGTGATTATGAACATTATGTATGTGAGTCTTAATTAATGGTGATAATGAGGATAAGAGGACTTGATGATAAATTGGTTTGATATTTATGATTGTCAATAACCCTACATGATGATATGAATAAGATGTCGTGATGTTCCATGTGTATGGGAGGATATGTGTTATATTGAGATTATGATCTTGTTGATAAATGGAAACTATGTGAATATTTAAGATTATTTTTAAAGAATTAACCTTACCTAAAAATAAATAAGTTAATGAGCAATCCAATGATTAGTACTTAATTAAGAACATTAGCAAATAGTATATGTTGTCATTGGTGTGGTTATCGTAGGTTGGTTACAACTAGGAAGTTCCACTCCTTAACAGAGCATGTAGGTAGGATGTGGGCGATGCCCCGTAGGATGTGGAATCTGTTTGTTTAACACATTAAAACAAATGAAGAATCCCTTGTCTAATAAAAATTATCAGAGAAAGCAGGACGGGTCCTATCATAGGTGGCATCCACGTGGCTGGCACGTCACTTGTCACGTTAGCACCACGTGACTGGCACATCACTTGCCACGTCAGTGCCACGTTAGCACCAAGTCAGCATGCTGTCAGACTGTAACTGCCACGTGGTCTGCCATGTTAGCCGCATGGCTATGTTATCACCTTCGACCTCGCGACGGGTCGAACCAAACCTCTGATTTCAGGTTTTTCGACCCAACAGGTCGACCTAATCCTATTTCATTCAATTTTCATGTTTTTTCCTTCCTAATTCGACCCAAATACTCAAATTTAACTTAGAAATCGATCTATAACATCCAAATAAGGAACTTACCACTCGATCTTGCTCAGTTTCTTTCAAAAGCTCTGAATATTTCCAGTTTTGTTGCACATACCATTTCAGCGTCGAAACTCTGTCCTTTCACCCTTAACTCATCTGTTAAGGACTCAGGGACTTGCAACTAGCCCCTATTTCGAGCTCTAATGTCCAGAACCAAAGTTTGTACTCCAAACTCGAATTTCTCCTTCTCAGCCTCCAAGTTTTTTTCACTATTTCTCCTTGCTTTCTCTGTAACTCTCTACTGCTCTTACTGAACTAATCTCACACACTCACACTCTTTTATCTTCTTTGTTTTCTTCTCTTCCTTCTCTTTTCTTTTTCTCTTTCTCTTGCATTTTTTCCTTCTCGGCTGACCACCTTCACAGCCCTAAATAAACACACACACACACACACACACACACACACACACACACACACACACACACACACACACACACACACACACACACACACACACACACACACACACACACACACACACACACACACACACACACATTGCTTGAGCCGGTGCTCAAGTTCCCAAATGATAAGGGGACACTTGGCAAGCCCCTAACAACCCTCTAGAAAAATCCTATGGTAAAAATACTAAAATACCCTCCTTGATCTCTAGATTATAACGTCACCTACCGGACTCCATTTAATGTGTTTTAATCGTCTATGGAATCAGTGTGTCAAGACCTATGTAAACATGGTCACGAAAAGTCCACGAGTCCACCAGATAAAAAAGTCAACAAAATTTTTCTAGGGGAAAATGTAACAACCTGTACCTTCGGGAAGGGTAAAAATGTAATTTTGTAAAGGATTTGTATAAAAGGACGATTTTTCCTTGTGAATAGTGGGTCAAAAGTTGACTTTTTGATTTACAGGTTGGATGAATGTTGACCATTGACCGTGACGTAGTTTAGGACGTCACGAGTCCGTAGACAGGTGGCATGTCTAATTTGGACGATCGGAGAAAAAGTTATGACGGTCGGAAGATTGAGGACGTTACCGTAATTTTGATTAATTAAGGGAATTGTTGACTTTTTAGTGGACTTGTGATTTTCACGTAGATCGAGGACCGTTAGATAGGTCTCGACGTCTTGAGTACAACGACAGGCGGCATGCTGTCATCGGACGTCGGACGAAATAGTTACGGGTCTAAAAAGTTCGAGGGCAAAATAGTAATTTCTAAACCTAGGGGCATTTTGGTCTTTTCTCCTTCAGACCAAATTAGATCAGGACAAGTGGCTTGAGTGGATTGGGATATTTGTTCTCTGTCCATAGGAATTGGACACGTGGGGTCTACTGGATGTTTCTAGGAAGGCCTAAAATACACACGGCCATAAATTGTTCAAAGTTTAACCGTGCATTTGGGCTTCGACACAGAGAAACAGAGAGTGAAGAATTGAGAGACGGTGATCGATTTGGTGTGTGGGTGAGAGTATGGTGAGTTGTGAGAGTGACAGAGAGAAGAGAGGAGGTTGGTGATCGAGTCGGGGAGTGGAAATCGTGCACGGAGACACGGCAGTGGAAGGCTATGATTTCTGAGAAAACAGAAGAGTCGTGGGACTGTGGCGGTGGTTGTGCCGTGTGGTGGCTTAATCCAAGGCAACAGGAGGCTAAGACGACTGCAGGGGACTCAGTAAGCACCGTGGCACACGGCGGTGCAGACGGCGGAGGAAGAATCAAAGGTATGGTTTGAATCCCCTGTTTTCCCGTTTTTATTGTTTTCAAAAGTCGTGGACTTAGGGCTAGAGTCGAAGGTTTTGGAGGTTAGGGTGAGACTCCTGGAGGTCCCAGGAGTCGTCTGAGTGTGGTGCCGTGACGGGGGAGGACCTGGGTGGCCGGCGGCCAAAACAAGGCTCACGGGCCGTCTGTTTCAAGGGTGAAGACGAGGGGTTTTAGGCCGTGATTTCTGGATTTTAGGACTGGGTTTGATTGCTAGGAATTGGACGCAGCTCATAGGATTGGAATGGTGGAAAATCATGGCGGAATTGCAGAGAACCGGTCAAACTTTGGGCCCTGTAGCAGGCTGTAGCAGGCGCGTGAGGCCCACGCGCAGCCATTTTGGGCGGCGCGTGGGGGC
This sequence comes from Prinsepia uniflora, assembly GCA_032719365.1. Classification (NCBI taxonomy): domain Eukaryota; kingdom Viridiplantae; phylum Streptophyta; class Magnoliopsida; order Rosales; family Rosaceae; genus Prinsepia; species Prinsepia uniflora. The sequence continues at coordinate 19,926,029 of CM064870.1, forward strand.
GCGTGGGGAGGATTCCGGCCAATCTTTCAACATGGTTTTGGTTCTAAATTTCCTAAGGAATCCATTGGTGTGATTTTCGGGTTAAGCGGAAGATATTATGGGATGGTTCGGGAATCCGGACGGTTTAGGGTCTAAGTTTAAATTACAAATAAATTCCAGAAAATTGGGGAAAAGTAGGGTTAGTATGCTTGATGTAATTGTGACCCTATTTGGTGCTTATTGACAGGACGGGAGACACCTGAGACGGTCGAGGAGCGCATATAGCGCGATTGACACTTTCGGATTCGTGAGTGGACTCTTTCTTTTCTTACGAGCATGCCTAGCTGTTTTTAGCTATGTTTTATGATTTTAAGTATGTTTTTATGCTTGTTAATGATGATTATATGTGATGGATATGCTTGCACATTTTTCGAGATATTTTCGGGCTTTTGCACGTTTTTCGAGAAAAAGCTAGATTTCTGATTTTGATGCTATACTTTGGGCTTTCAAATTATAATTGTGTTCTGATGGTTATAATGAATTATGAGACATGATTTTGGCAGTCGGGTTTTGGTTAAAATTGGATTTTGTGGAATTCCGGATTTGGGTTCGGAATGACGGTTCTGGATGCCGGAAGAGCTTCGGACCAGTGATTTCGGATTCGGGTTTGGATATGGATTTAGAAATGATTTTAAATTGATTTTGGATTGGATTTGCTGGATCTGAATATTGGGTTTAACGACCCGGATTATGATTAACGGGGGACGGGCCCGGATTGAGTTTAAAGACTCGGGAGTTTAAAGACTCGGATATTTACGATATTACCCCCGTAGGCCTATTGAGTTTAAAGACTCGGATTACATTTTAGGCCTGGTTGAGTTTAAAGACTCGGATAGACCCAGCAGGTTTGATCGGACTTGGCATTGATATATTTGGTTTTATGATATGGATTATACTGTTTTATGTCGTGGTTTTCTGATACTTCGTTAGGCATGCATGTTTTTAAAACGGAGGGAAAAATATTACTATTATTTTCTTAACCCTGATTTGATGATTAATTGTTTTTGAACTTTTATTTCTTTTAGTCCACTCACACCTTTCGGTTTTGAATTTTCCCTCCAGGTCGTGGTGATGGCGCTGGGGTGAACGTTGAGGCATGAATCAAGGCATCGAGCTTTTGACGTTCTTCCGTTGCGAAACTAGCTTAGTAGGATTTTGTGCCCATTTTGTATGAACTATGCTCTGACTTACAGTTGTATTTTATTTGCTCCCTTGTCTGATAGTTATGCTTATAGTGGTGTTGAGGTTATTTTGGTACTTTAAGTGTGATTGTCAGACGGGAGCAGGGTTCGTCCCGGGTATCGAGGTGATATTTGGGACGGGTCCTGACAGAAAAACGGTCCATTTCCATTAAAATATTATTTTAATACATTACCTGATGTTCTGAGCCATCACACTTTCTTCCCTTCCTTATTTCAAATCCATCCTACTCATACTTAATTCTCTCAGCTTCTAGTAAATTCTGCTCCTAGTGAAGACAAATAGGTAAACACTTATTCTATATCACTTTCAAACTCAGAAGAACTATCACAAAGTTTGACAGAAAATCCAGTAGGTCTCTCAGAAACTCAGAAATCAACAGAAAATGATTCTCACTTTATGCATCCCAGCATCACCACTGATAATGGTTTTCAGCCTCAACTTTTGGAGGTTGTATTGCCAATAACAGGTGTCAATATGCATCTAATGCAAAAAAGATCCAAAAGTGGCATTTCCATGACAAATGCCCTTTTATCTGCTCACACTTCTTCTTTTTAAGTAGATCTTACTCAGGTTGAGTCTAACACTTTCAAAACTGCATCTACTAGTTCTATCTGGTAGAAAGAAATGCAAGAAGAGATGAATGCCCTCTATAGTTAAAACACCTAGCCTCTGGTTCCCCTTCCTTCCTCCAAGAATCTGGTTAGATGCAAATGGGTTTATCGAATAAAGAAGAACTCAGATGGCACAATTGCACAACATAAAGCAAGATTAGTTGTAAAGGGTTTCAATCAGGAGGAGAGCCTCGATTACAGTGAAACTTTTAGTTCATTAGTTAAAACCACTACCGACAGATTGGTGATTTCCTTAGCTGCTCAACTTCACTGAAACCTTAGACAACTTGATGTTAAAAATGCATTTTTACATGGTGAGCTTAAGGAGGAGGTTTATATGTCTCAACCTCTTGACTTTGAGGATCATAAGCATCCAAATTATGTTTTCAAGTTACTGAAGTCACTCTATGGTTTGAAACAGGCTTCTCGAGCATGGAATGAAAATTTTACAAGTTTCCTTCCTGAGTAGGTTTTCAAACCAAATGGATAGATTCTTCTCTCTTTGTCAAGGAAACTCTTTCTGCTCTGGTTGTCCTATTTTTATATGTGGATGACATCATAATTATAAGAAGCAATAATGTTGTTATCTCAGAAGTTGTCTCAGCCTTAACAACTGCCTTTGATATGAAGGATCTTGGAAATTTGCATTATATACTAGGACTCCAAATTGACTACACATCAACCGGTCTCTTTGTCTCTCAATCAAAGTACATCAATGATTTGTTAACCAATACCTTTACACTTGATAGTTTTACTATAGAAACATCAAGTGTTACCAATTCAAGACTAAAGAAGGATGATGGTTCCCTATACAGCCATCCAACAAATTATAGGAGCATTGTAGGTACCCTGCAATATCTGACATTAACAAGACCTGATATAGTCTTTTATGTGAATCAAGTATGTCAGTATATGCATACTCCTTCAGATTCTCATTTCATGGTCGTGAAATAGATCCTCGGGTATCTCAAGGGTACTCCACATCACGATATCTCATTCAAGTTAGTTCACTAGATCTGATTGCATACATTGATGCATATTAGGCAAGGGATCCCAATGATAGATGGTCCACCACAAGAGTTGTTGTTTATCTTGATGAGAATCCAATTTTCTGGATGTCTAAGAAACAGACCACTGTTTCAAGGACAAGCATTGAATCCGAGTATCGTGCTTTAGCTATTACTACTGTTAAAACCTCATGGATAGGAAAACTCCTATGTTGCCACGACCCGACTCCCCTAGCACGATATTGTCAGTAATGGGCCATCCCCTCACTGTTTTGTTTATGGGAATGGGTCGCCCATCTTGGGATTACTCTAACCCAAACTCACTTAACTTTGGAGTTTTAACTAAACCCAAAGCTAGTGAGCTCCCAAAAGGTCTCGTGCTAGATAGATACGTGCCCACACATATAAGTCACTCTATGGTTTGAAACAGGCTTCTCGAGCATGGAATGAAAATTTTACAAGTTTCCTTCCTGAGTAGGTTTTCAAACCAAATGGATAGATTCTTCTCTCTTTGTCAAGGAAACTCCTTCTGCTCTGGTTGTCCTATTTTTATATGTGGATGACATCATAATTATAAGAAGCAATAATGTTGTTATCTCAGAAGTTGTCTCAGCCTTAACAACTGCCTTTGATATGAAGGATCTTGGAAATTTGCATTATATACTAGGACTCCAAATTGACTACACATCAACCGGTCTCTTTGTCTCTCAATCAAAGTACATCAATGATTTGTTAACCAATACCTTTACACTTGATAGTTTTACTATAGAAACATCAAGTGTTACCAATTCAAGACTAAAGAAGGATGATGGTTCCCTATACAGCCATCCAACAAATTATAGGAGCATTGTAGGTACCCTGCAATATCTGACATTAACAAGACCTGATATAGTCTTTTATGTGAATCAAGTATGTCAGTATATGCATACTCCTTCAGATTCTCATTTCATGGTCGTGAAATAGATCCTCGGGTATCTCAAGGGTACTCCACATCATGATATCTCATTCAAGTCAGTTCACTAGATCTGATTGCATACATTGATGCATATTAGGCAAGGGATCCCAATGATAGATGGTCCACCACAAGAGTTGTTGTTTATCTTGATGAGAATCCAATTTTCTGGATGTCTAAGAAACAGACCACTGTTTCAAGGACAAGCATTGAATCTGAGTATTGTGCTTTAGCTATTACTACTGTTAAAGCCTCATGGATAGGAAAACTCCTATGTTGCCACGACCCGACTCCCCTAGCACGATATTGTCAGTAATGGGCCATGCCCTCACTGTTTTGTTTATGGGAATGGGTCGCCCATCTTGGGATTACTCTAACCCAAACTCACTTAACTTTGGAGTTTTAACTAAACCCAAAGCTAGTGAGCTCCCAAAAGGTCTCGTGCTAGATAGATACGTGCCCACACATATAAGTCACTTTACATTCCCCCCCCCCCCCCCCCCCCAGCGGAGGCGATTTGGGATTGCTCACCGTTCTTGTGTCCCAAGCTCACGGGTCTTCCTCACCGATCTTACTTCCCAAGCTCACGGTTCTTACAATCCAACCACCTTAGAGCCCAGCGTCCTAGTTGACACACTTCCGGTAGGGGTCCAGCTCTGATACCATTTAGTCACAACCCGACTCCCCTAATACGATATTGTCCGCTTTGGACCATGCCTTCATGGTTTTGTTTCTGGGAACTCACGCGCAATTTCCCAGTGGGTCATGCATCTTAGGATTGTTCCATCCCAAACTCGCTTAATTTTGGAGTTCCAACCAAACCCAAAGTCACACACAACTTCCTAGGGGGTCACCCATCCTGAGATTTCTCCAACTCAAATCGCTTAATTTTGGAGTTCCAACCAAACCCAAAGCTAGTGAGCTCCCAACAGGCCTCGTGCTAGATAGATATGTGTCCACGCATATAAGTAACTTCATCTTTCCTTCGTGGGGCGATGTGGGATTATTCACTGTTCTTGCTTCCCAAGCTCACAAGTCTTCCTCACCAATCTTGCTTACCGAGCTCACGGGTCTTGCAATCCATCCACTTTAGGGCCCTCGTTCTCGCTGGCACACTTCCGGTCGGGGTCCAGCTCTGATACCATTCAGTCACGACCTGACTCTCGTAACACGATATTGTCTATTTTAGGTCATGCCCTCACGGTTTTGTTTCTGGGAACTCATATGCAACTTCTCAATGGATCACCCATCTTAGGAGTGCTCTAGCCCAAACTTGACAGGGCCTACCCCTAATCCCCCGGGATTAAGGGCTAAACCCTGCTCCCGTCTGACTTACGCATGACACGAAGGCTAGACTGACGTCCACCCTCCATGTGACACGTAAGTCGGACAAGGGATTCTCGATCCAGCCATCCTGAAAGTATTCGAACTTTCCCATGTGCGCTGAACTACTATAGATTTCAGTTGCGATGTCTCCGTCTCTCTTGACCAACAGCCCGCACCGCAACAACCTGGAGGGTATCGAAAACACGAAAGACTGTGAGTGGACAAAAATAAAGTATAAGTTTAAAAAAACAGTTATCAGAAAACAAGCACTTTTACCCTCCACGCAAAAACCAATGCATGCATATCAAGTCAGGTCATGAAACCATTCATATCAAAAACCATCATTGAAAAACCATTTAGAAACCCGAGTCAAATCAGTTATTCAAATCTAGGCCTTAGTCTCAAATCTAAAATCAATCTCAAATCCGGGAACTCAGTCCCAAAACTCATCAAATCCACTTCATCTGGGCCACTTCCCAAAACATCAGAAAACCAGTGAAAATATCAATCATACAAGTTTACGGGATCTCAAGTGCGCCCGAGTCTTTAAACTCAAAACACAATGCGCAACTAGCCAGGCCTTCCCAAGATATCCGAGTCTTTAAACTCAAAACACATTCACAGGGCTCGGGGGGGGGGGGGGGGGGGGGTATCATATTCGAGTCTTTAAACTCAAAACATTTACCGAGTCTTTAAACTCAAAACACATCATTCCAGGGCCTTCCCCCCGTCAATCAATCCGAGTCTTTAAACTCAAAACCAGATCCAGTGGGTTTTCTTTTCTTCCGGGTCTTTAAACCCAAAACCATTTTTCATCCAATCAGTGAAAACCATAGAAAATCCACAGTCGAATTCGCAAAAATGATTCCGTAAGCCGACATCCGGAACCACTGTCCCGAACCCAAATCCAGACTTCTTTTCCAAATCTCGAAAACCAAATCCGAAATCTAGTTTTCAAAATCCAGTCTCAAAATCGAAATCTCAATCACTGAACAGGGCTCCAAGCCCGAAATCACTTTTCCGAAATTCATTTCAAATCTTTGAAATCAAATCACATTTCAAATCCCGAAATCAAATCACAAGAGAAATTGAAACCTCGTAAAACGTGAAATTTCATAAAATACCACGAAAATCGTGAAAAACCGGAAATCATCTAGATCATAAATCAAATCATATAATCAAGTATAGAAACATATAAAAACATATATGCATGCATCAAGAGTTAGAAAGCAAAGTCCACTCACAGACCATTCCGACGTCGCCTCGATACGCGCGCACTTACGCCGTTCCCGGCCATTCCGCTATCTTTGGCTTTCCCGAACCTGTCCAAATCTCATAACGAGGTCACTAACTACTTCATTAAGCCTATACTTAAGTCCCGTAATTTTCCCAAATTTTTAACTATTTTTAACCGAGTCCTAAAACCTTCGGACAACCTGAAACATGTCGAGACGATGTCCGATCGGCTCGAAACCAGCGCCAAAATGTTCGTTACATCGAATACTTTAAAATTCGTGTTGGAAACTTCCCCAGAAGGGGCCCCACGCGCCCTCACGGGCCGCCCAAAGGGGCTGCGCGTGGGAGTCACGCGCCCAACACTGTTCATGTAACGACCCGTCCCAAATTCCTAGATTAGATTAGTGACTAATCACGATTAGTGAGGCTAATCCGTGATTAGTAGAGCGAAATCGGACGAACGATGCAAAATAACCGTTTTGCCCCTAATGGTGGCAAAAAGTTGAATTTTCGATCGGGAGGTCAAATGGACTTTGACCAATGACCGTGATGTAGTTCGTGACATCACGAGTTCATAGACAGGTGGCACGTTCAATTCCGACGTTCGAGGAGGAAGTTATGACGTTTAGAAGTGTAGGGGCATTTTGGTAATTTTGGTTAAATGGGGTCAAATGTTGACTTTTTGACCAGGAGGTCCAATGGCCGAGGGCCGAAGACCGTTACATAGATAAGGACGATACGAATCCGTAGACAGGCGGCACGTCGAATTTGGACGTTCGACGACAAAGTTACGGTTCACGGAAGTTTCCGGTTACTATTCACGGTGACACATTTTACGAGACAAAAAGTGCAGCTTGTCTCTAGTGGGCCCAGATATTTAATGGAGGCCCAATGGATGAGTGACAAGTGTCACCCATCCAATGGACACTATAATTCATTCATGCACCAAACCATTCACCGTGCATCCATTTTCCATTTTTCCCTCCAACCAAACCCGATCTCATTCCTCTCCTCTGTGCAATCCAAACACCAAACCCTTAATCCCAAATACTCCTGGAGAGAACAGAGAGTGAGAGAGGAGGCCAGAACGAACTGGATGGTGGCGAGATCGGGGGCCGCCGTGCACGGTGGTCGTGGACCCGCGAAGGTAAAAATTTTACCTTCAAATTTCATTTTCGGGTTTTAGGTGTTAGGGCTGAATTCTAATGATTAGGATGAGTTTATTGAGGTTGTAGGAAGGCGTAGAGGGTGGTTTGGATGGCGGTGAAGGGCTGAGCAGCCCTGGGTGAAATCGGAAAAATTGGACCGATTAGGGGAGGATTGGACGGACGGGTTTTGTGGGGTTTTTCCTAGTTTTATTAATTGGAATGGATAGGAAATGAGAAAATATGATTTTTAGGATTGAAATGGGACCAAACGGACGAGAAATGAAGATGGGAGAGCCTTGGACCGGTCACGCCGGTCCAGGCGGACCGGATTTGCAGGAAAAACCGGACCGGCCGGTTCGCGGCATGTTGAAGAAGGCACTGTGTGGTGGCGCATGAGGCCCACGTGCAGTGCATTCCATAGGTGCGTGACGGTGCGTGACGGGGTATCTGGGGATGGTTCCAACATACGAAATTATCTATTCGATGTAACGAACATTTTGGGACTGGTTTCGAGTCGATCGGACATCGTTTCGATAGGTTTCGGGTTGTCCGAAGGTTTAGGTTCGGTTTTAAAAATAGTTAGAAAATCGGGAAAATTACGGGGCTTTGGTAGGAGGTTAATTAAGTAATTAGTAACCTTCTATTACGATTTGGACAGGTTTGGGAGTCCCGGTGACGATGATCGGCCCGGGGAGCCGTATGGCACGCAAATCGAGGCGGCAGCTCGGACGGTCTGTGAGTGGACCTCGTTTTCTAAATTGGTGCATGCATAAATGTTTATTATATGTTTTAAATGCTTGTTTGAAATTCCATGGGTGCATTTGTATGTGGTTACGTATAAGCACGTATTTCGAGGTTTCGGCCTTATACGGTGCTTATACGGGTCTGTATTTCTTTATTGATTTAAATGAAATGGTTTTGGATTTATAAATGGATAAACTCGGGTATGAGACCCATTTGGTTTTGTCTCGGGCATATGACACTATTTATGACCTTCGGGTCTAAATCGTGGTCGCGACGGGTGCTATGTGCACGTCGATCAACGATACGACGCTCGTCTCCGGATTGGGATGTGTTCCTTCCGGAAAGGTCACGATGCACGATTCGTTGTCGGGCAGCCTAGGGAGGCTCGACTTCGGAGTGCTGACGGTTCAGGATATTGATCGGTGATGAGTGCACCATGATCTTGTGGTGGTCGTGTCGGTTGATTCGTTCACGGCGACATACCAGGATTGAGAGCGGTCCTGGATGGATGGTTGCACGCATCTCTATGATCGGAGTCGTGACTAACCCTTAGATATCGGGCACGGTGCCTAGTTGAGTCATATGTTCGGGCACGAGACCCAGTTACTTTACGGTTTATGATTTCGGGTCAGGAACCCTAAATGGATTTCCAAGTCCATGACGGTTTACGGGAACCGGCATGAACTCTGGAAAGGTCATTGTGGTTCATGACGGTTTATGGGAACCGGCATGAACCTTTGTCAGGTCATTCTGGTTCTTGACGGTTTATGGGGACCGGCATGAACCCTGGTTATGTTATTACGGTACATGACGGTTTATGGGGATCGGCATGAACCCTGGTTATGTTATTACGGTACATGACGGTTTATGGGAACCGGCATGTTACCTTGTTATGGATTTTATGGATTATGACGGTTCAAGGGAACCGGGCATGAATGTTTATGTTATGTATATATATGTATTCATATACCTTCCTTTACTTCTATTATCTCCTCCGGGGAGGGTCGTTGGCCTGGGTGGACCCCGGAGTAGTCACGGAGCACCGACTGAGTGGAGTCACCCCCTAGTTGGGTTCCTTACTCTCAAGAAGGCTATGGTTACTATTACCTCGAGTAGGATCAGTGGTCTGCGGACATTGATCTTGACTTTGAGAAGACTCGGATTGAGACCTGGGTAGCACGCGCGTAGCTTTGGAAACCGTGACAGGATTGGTTGTGTGACTTATCTGTATATATATGATATATGATATATGATATGTGGTGTGCACAGGTGTGCACAGGATTTGAGCAGTGGCTCGTGTACTTGGTTTCTTTATGGTTTGGGGCCGAGTCTGACAGGACCCGTCCCAATCCCACTGGGACCATCCGGGGACGTGACCCGCTCCCGTCTGACAATGACTCTAAACATACCAAAATTACCCTTAAATAAAAACCGAATACTTAAATAGATAGATAACGTACAACCACAGTGTTTAAAGCGATACTGTCAGACAAGGCAAAGTAAAATACAACACGTGAGCACAATAGTCAGAGTACATTTATTCGGTGCTCAACCTACCCACAAGTGGGTGTACAGGTGCACAGCTAGGCAAACTAAACCTCTGCCTACTCCTCCGGGTCCTCCTCCTCTATTTCCGTGTCAGGGTCTGGAGGGGTCAGTAAAACAAGGGTGAGTGGGCCAAAAATAACAGTTTAGAAATCAATTTGATAATAAAATAATCATAAGGTTTTACCCCTCCGTTTTCCAAAACTTGCATGCAGTGAAAATATAATATTATAATGAAATCATAACAAATAAACCACAATAATAATCGAAAGGTGAAACTAACATATCAGTGCACTGTAAAACCCAACCCAAATGATGTCACGGTTCTAAGGCTACGTGTTGCCACTCAGGGTCTCACACCCGAGACTCTCTAGGTACATCACCTCCCGGTATCCCGGTCACTGCCCGAGGTATATAAACATGCCTTCCTGAGAGTAAGCAGCCCAACGGGGGTCAACTCCACTCAGTCAGGGCCCCGTGACTACTCCAGGGTCCACCCAGGCCAACGACCCTCCCTGGAGGAGACAATATACACGGGTAGGAAAGTACAGTACAATAACAGTATAGTTTACCCTATGTCCCCCGGACATCCCAAACAAAATCCACATATAATCCAGACGGGTCTCATGCCCAAAACATTGTAATAGCATATATAAACAGTTCATATAAGACTCATCGAAATCATAAGTGGAAATAGTAAAACAGTTTATGCATGCAAGCCTTTTATAAATCAAACAGCCCACTCACACTCGGTCCTTGCTGCTCAACGATCTCTAAAACCTGTATTTTTATACCTGAGGGTTACTTAAGGACCCTATAACATCAATACCAAGACCCTAGAACAGATCCGCCTCAAAATTGCATCCCGGGAACTATTCCCGGTACTTCAAACCCCATTTTGACTAATCTAACGATCTCCGATCGACACGAAACCACCTCCATTGGATCCGTATCGTCGAAACCTTGAAAATGGTACCGGCCCCACCAAAATCACTGTTCACACGCGTCCCCACGCGCCTAGTTAACGCGTGGGTCAACGCTGCTACAGTACAGCTGACGTCAGCAGTGACGTCATGCTGACGTTAGCATGACGTCATCACTGACACTTGTCAGGTGACACATGGCATGTTCTGATTGGTCCCTATTCTGACAGTATCTGACAGGATGACGTCATCATGACGTCAGCATGATGACGTCATCATGCTACAGTACCGGGTCAGCCCGTTTGACTGGAACCGGGTCGCCGTCGACCCACAGCTTGACCCGATTCCACCGTACGATTCCGGCCACCATTTTCGACGGGGTTCATCCCTATAGGGTCGTCTAGGTCTGTTCTATGGTTCTACAATCTCAAAACAGGAAGAAAACTAGGAGAAACTCACCAGTCCGTCGTTGAAACTCACGGCCAAAGTCCGATCGTCGTCTCCGTCGATCCACGCCGTCTCCGTCGTCCAAACTGGTTCCAATCAACTCGTATCTAACCCTAGGACATGTCTATAACTAATTAATCGATTCCTAAGCATCACAAGACGTTGGTTCGAAACAGGGAATCAAAACGGGGCTTTCGGGTTTTGGGTCTTACCGCCGCCGTGTCGCCGCCGCAGGCTTCGCCGTCGTCCAGCCACGCTCCTGGGGTCCCCACGGTGCAGACTGGAGCTTCCCTTGCGTCGAGGTGCGGTGGATGTCGTGGTTTGCTTCTTGGACCCGATTCCTCTGTGTTTTGGTTCTGAGTTTGCACGGGGTTTTCAGACGGGGAAAACGGGCTGGTGGTCGCCGGTGATGCACGGTGATGATGAGTAGATGATGATGGTGCTGCTGGTGGTTGGTTGGTGCGATGAGGGGTGCTGGTTCGATCGCCTGGTTTGAGAGAAAATGGAAGAAGATGCACGGGTGTAGGGGGGCTGAATGTGTTTGTGTGTTTATGAGAAAACAGGGAGGATGATCGTGCATGAAGAAGAAAAAGCAGATAGGATGGAGGGCTGGGATTCATTGGGGCAGAGATCCAAGGGCTGTGGTTAATTGGAGGGAAAATAAATGATTATAAAATGGTTAAATAGTGTAATGTTGCTTTATTGGAATAGTATGGGCTTGGATGGGTGACACTTGTCACTCATCCACTGGTTTGATTTAAATATTAGTTTGGCACGGATTCCCATAATAAATTAATATTTTATTCCGTTGTTCTCGGTTTGTAAATTCCGCTAAAACGCTTCCTTGACCATAACTTCTTCATACGAACTCCGATTTCAGCGTGCCGCCTGTCTACGGATTCGTGACGTCCCGACCTACGTCATAGTCATGGGTCAATGTCCAAATTGTTTCCCGGGTCAAAAGTCAAAGTTTCCCTCCCTCAGGGGCAAAATAGTCTTTTTACAATAAAATATTATTATTCTCGGTTCGGGTCGTTACTCACGGCCCAAAGCGGACAATATCGTGCTAGATGAATCGGGACTTGACAGAAGAGGGTCGGGTCCTGACAATTTGGTATCAGAGCCAGACCCTGACCGGGAAGTGTGCCAGCGAGGACGCTGGGCCCTAAGGGGGGTGGATTGTAAGATCCGTGTCCTAGAGGGAACAGTGAACAATCCCACATTCCTACGAGGGGGGAATGGTCTGGGAAAGGAATGGTGGTATGCCTTAAAGGTGTAGGCACACACCTATCTAGCATGAGGCCTTTTGGGAGCTCAGTGGCTTTGGGGGGGATTGGAACCCCAAAGTTAAGCGAGTTGAGGCTGGTGCAATTCCAGATGGGTGACCCCCTGGGAAGTTGCATCGTGAGCTCCCGAAAACAAAACCGTGAGGGCGAGGCCCAAAGCGGACAATATCGTGCTAGATGAATCGGGACCTGACAGAAGAGGGTCGGGTCCTGACACAGCTGACGTCAGCAGTGACGTCATCACTGACACTTGTCGGGTGACACATGGCATGTTCTGATTGGTCCCTGTTCTGACATGATGACGTCATCATGCTACAGTACCGGGTCAGACCCGTTTGACTGGAACCGGGTCGCCGTCGACCCACGGCTTGACCCGATTCAACCGTACAATTCCGGCCACTATTTTCGACGGGGTTCATCCCTATAGGGTCGTCTGGGTCTGTTCTATGGTTCTACAACCTCAAACTAGAAAGAAAACGGGAGAAAACTCACCAGTTCGTCGTTGAAACTCACGGCCAACGTCCGATCGTCTTCTCCGGTGATCCACGCCGTCTCCGTCGTCCAAACCGGTCCTGATCAACTCGTCTCTCACCCTAGAACATTTCTAACATCACACAATCAATTTCCTAGCACTAAAACACGTTGGTTCGAAACAGAGGATCAAAACGGGTTCTCGGGTTTTCGACCTTACCGCCGCCGTGTCGCCGCCGCAGGCCGCGCCGTCGTCCAGTTAAGCTCCTGGGGTCCTCACGGTGCAGACTGGAGCTTCCCCTGCGTCGAGGTGATGTGGCGGTCGAGGTTTGCTTCTTGGACCCGTTTCCGTCGTGTTTCGGGTCTGAGTTTTTGGACGGGATTTTCAGGCGGGGAAATGGGCTGGTGGTTGCCGGTGTTGCACGGTGGTGAAGACCAGATAATGGTGGTGCTGTGGGTGGTCGTTTGGTGTGATAAGGATGGCTGGTTTGATCGCCTTGGTCGAGAGAAAATGGAAGAAGAAGCACGGGTTGTGGGGGGCTGTATGTGTGTTTGTGTGTGTTTGTAAGAAAAGGCAGAGATCGTGCATGAATAAGGGAAGCAGATGAGAATGAAGGGCCAGGATTCAATTGGACAGGAGATCCAATGGCTGAAATCAAATGGAGGGAAAAATAATTATATAAAAATGGATTAAATAGTGTAAGTTGCTTTATGGGAATAGTGTAGGCTTGGATGGGTGACACTTGTCACCAATCCCCCGGTTTGATTTAAATATTAGGTTGGCACGGATTCCCGTAATAAATTAATATTTTATTCCGTTGTTCTCGGTTCGTAAATTCCGCTAAAACGCTTCCTTGACCATAACTTCTTCATACGAATCTCCGATTTCGGCGTGCCGCCTGTCTACGGATTCGTGACGTCCCGACCTACGTCATAGTCATGGGTCAAAGTCCAAATTGTTGCCCGGGTCAAAAGTCAAAGTTTCCCCCCTTCAGGGGCAAAATAGTCTTTTTACATTAAAATATTATTATTCTCGGTTCGGGTCGTTACACAGAGTATCTGGTCCTGTAGTTGAGCCTCGATGATCCTGTCGACCAACACGGGTCGCACATGAAAGCTAGCCAACAAGGCTCCCTGATCGTCCATCCCTAACCTAACTCCGCTCTTCCGAAGTTCCACTAGAAAAGGAAGATACACCAATCTCAAGTGCGCAACTGATCCCGACGACTTCCTACTAAGTGCATCAGCCACCACATTTGCCTTGCCAGGATGGTACTCGATGGTACAATCATAATCCTTCAACAATTCCAACCATCTCCGCTGTCTCATGTTGAGTTCCTTCTGAGTGAACAGATGTTTAAGACTCTGGTGATCGGTGAATATTCAGCATGTCACACCGAACAAATGATGTCTCCAGATCTTTAGGGCTTGAACCACCGCTGCCAATTCCAAATCATGAGTAGGGTAGTTCAACTCATGCGTCTTCAGCTGCCGGGATGCGTAAGCAATCACTTTTCCATTCTGCATCAATACACAACCCAAGCCCTGCAGCGATGCATCACTATATACCACGAACTCTCCACTGCTGTCTGGTAATGCAAGGACAGGTGCAGTGGTTAATCTGAACTTTAATTCCTGGAAACTCTGTTCACACTGATCGTCCCACACAAACGTCACCCCTTTCCGGGTTAACCGAGTCAATGGTGCGGCAATCTGGGAGAAACCCTCCACGAATCTCCGATAGTAGCCTGCTAACCCAACAAAACTTCGCACTTCCGTCACCGTGGTCGGTCTTGGCCAATTTGTCACAGCCTCCGTTTTCCGAGGATCCACACTTATCCCCTCGGGTGATATAATGTGACCCAAGAATCCAATACTATTTAGCCAGAATTGACACTTGCTTAACTTAGCATACAGCTGCTCCTGTCGTAGTTTACCCAATACCATTCGTAAGTGCTCCTCATGAGCCCTGACACTCTTGGAATACACCAAGATGTCGTCGATAAACACGATCACAAATTTATCCAAGTATGCTCGAAAAACCCGATTCATCAAGTCCATGAATGCAGCTGGTGCATTCGTCAGTCCAAAGGGCATCACCAAGAACTCATAATGCCCATACCTCGTTCGAAAAGCTGTTTTCTGAACATCCCCCTCGGCTATTCTCAGTTGATGGTATCCTGACCTCAGATCTATCTTGGAGAAATATCGCGCCCCTCGTAACTGATCGAACAAATCATCGATCCTGGGTAAGGGATACTGATTCCTTACCGTAGCCTTGTTCAACTGCCGATAATCCACACACAACCGCAAACTACCCTCCTTCTTTTTCACAAATAAGACCGGCGCTCCCTATGGTGATGTACTGGGTCGGATAAACCCTAGATCCACCAGTTCTTGTAGTTGGATTTTCAATTCTCGTAGCTCCGCCGGTCCCATACGATACGGTGCTTGTGAAATCGGTCGAGTCTCGGGGAGTAACTCGATCGTAAAGTCGATCTCCCTGGGTGGTGGTAATCCAGGTAAATCCCCTGGAAAG
The DNA here is from genome assembly GCA_032719365.1 of Prinsepia uniflora. Taxonomy (NCBI): domain Eukaryota; kingdom Viridiplantae; phylum Streptophyta; class Magnoliopsida; order Rosales; family Rosaceae; genus Prinsepia; species Prinsepia uniflora. The sequence continues at coordinate 19,941,506 of CM064870.1, forward strand.
ACATCAGGAAATTCCCGCACAATCGGAATATCCTCAATTCTCAAAGATTCATCCGTAGACTCTACCACATAAGCAAGATAACCCTGACACCCCTTCTGTAAAAATTTTGTAGCTGTGAGTGCAGATATTACCTTGGGTGATGCGTCTCCACACTCCCCCTGAAATATCACTTCCGGTAATCCCGAACCCCTCAAAATCAACCGCATGTTACTACAGTCGATGAGTGAATTGTACTCCGACAACCAATCAACTCCAAGTATCACATCGAAATCGTGCACATTCATCAGAATTAAGTCTGCCGGAAATTCGACTCCCTCAATCTCCACAGGACAAGCTCGTATCGTTACAGAGTCCCTTATGGATTTGGGCAGTTGCCCGTATGGTCGTTTTCATTGTGGTCCTTTCGACCTTGGTTTATATCTGCTTTGGGCTTAGTCCCATATATGGTTTCTTTGATTATATGGATTTCGAATGCATGCATGCTTTTTAGTGAAGGGTACAAATGTCTTTTTATGAAATATGTTTTTATAAACTTTTGTTTTGTCCACTCACAGCTTTTAATGTTTTGACTGCCCTTCAGGTTGACATTGGATGTGGACTGTAGCAGAGACCGAAATGTCACATACCTCCTCCGGATCCTTGCGTACTCTGATAGCCCGGGAGGGCAAAGGTCAGAAATATCCCTTGTCTGACACTCCGTGTCAGATGGGAGCAGGGTCATCCCGCACTAATCCCCGAGGGATTGGGATGGGTCCTATCAACGTGGTATCAGAGCATAGGATTGCTCGTAGGATGCTTATTAGAGCGAGGTTGTCTCTATTCGAGCAACCGTGTAGCTCTTGGAGTATGTACACAGGTCGAGGATGTGATATCTCAATGGGCTACAGTTCGTGATCAACCTGATATTTGGGGTGCCGATACGATAGTTAGTAGGATTGGGACGTGGATTGTCTTGGTTCGGCACTAGATGTCGGGGGTTGCCATAGTTCTGTCAGGGTTGACAGTGTGGGACCCTATGGAAGGATGAACGTAGTATTACGTTAGAGTTTTGGATCGTGAGACGGTTAGTTGGGATCGTCTTCACGATGTCGTAGGATCGGTTCCGACGACTAGTTGGGAATTGTGATCATCGGATGATCGAATATTGTTGAGTTCGATGTTCGGACTTTGGTTGGGTTAAATGGATTTACTGCAGTCGGCAGTTAGCAGTCGAGTTCGTGGAACTCTAGTTGAACTTATGGCAGTTGGCAGCTGGATTCGAGGAATCCTAGTTGGATCGACGTCTTTACGATGTCGGGACCGCGGGGTTGGTTAGATCGTGGGATATACTGTCTTATGCAGTTGGGTTCTGAGGAACTCTAGTTAGTGATTGTGGAACCCTACCTTGGGTGTATGGTTCGTAAAGGTGAGTTGGCGTGTGGTCTCGACTTTGATGAGATCGTCGGTCGAGTCATGTCAGCTTAGTGTTGGGACTGCACTTCGCAGCCGAGGTTGTACTTATTGGTTAGACCTACTTGGTTGTCGTGCTACTTAGTTGTGGTTTGGTGCAACTAAGGTCGTAGATGACCTGGTAGACGACGTTGGTTGAGTCGAGTTACGACTGGTTAGTGATTAGTTGGACAGGTTACCAGGGTTGGTACTTGCCGATGGAATCCTAGAGTTGGGATACGGAGTAGTAGTACAGGCGGTTGATTCCGTTGGATGCGGAGCCTGGATATCGAGATGTCTGGTAGTTAGGTCTGCACGAGTCTGTGGCAGGCGCTACTACCGAGAATGGTTGTAGTATGGTTGTTGGGAATCGGGGACGTTCGGGGAGCGTTTCCTTTTCTCGTATGAGTTATCAGGGTTACTGTACCCAGAGGTGTTGGGTACGAAGGAGGCAGAGTTTCTCCTATTCAAGCAGAGGTATGGGATCGTCGCTCGGTATGAGCGGAGATCCAGGGTTATATGTTTTGCACAGGTGTGCTAATGTTAGTGTATGGGCTGATGGTGTACTGGTACTAGTGCTGGTGCCGGTGATTGCGATGACGTTGAGTCACATCCGTCGTGATGGGCATATGTTCGGTGTCTGTGGTCCCAGAGTGGATCTCAGATAGAGTTAAATTGGTTAGGGGACACGTGGTTGATGTTTGGGTATGTTGTTTCCAATCTTGTTGGAATTTCGGAATCGCGATAGGTTGCGATAGAGGTGACGAGTGGAATGCGGGCTTTCCGCATTAGTAATGAGTATTTCGAAGTTAGGTGACTGAAATTTCTCATTTCCTTCTTGGTGGCGGACGAGGTTGGTTTACGTGACGTGGTGAATGCAGCGAGTTTGGTTGCATTCACATAGGATGAGTTTTGATGTCACAGTCTTGTATCATCTTTGATTTTCCTCGGTGGAATGACAAGGATCGATACGAGGTAATCAGTGAGAACCCACAGTCTCGGCGTGTCTCGTCGTTGACTGATCTGTTTAGATGTGGGAATTGGTTTAGGACTTTGGGTATTGCTATGGATCTGGATCGTGACCTTGATGATCCAGATAGGTGGAGAGTTTATTACTCTTACTGGGATGTTTGAGTTGAGGATGATGGGACTGAACTTCTTTTCGAGGTAAATCCCATATGGCTTACTACTCGCCTGAGTAGTTGTCCGATGAGTAGTTTTCCGACGTGGTCGGATATGGTCAATGTTAGAGATGTGTGGATGTTGGGATTGGCTTCCCTATGAAGTCAATCAGATGTAATGTGTAATCATTTGAGCAGGTATCCGATAGGTTCGGATATCGTGCGTCTCGGTAGACGTGGACGATATTTCGAGTTTTGGAATCAGATTTCTGGATGACGATTCAAGATTTGATTCTAGAGCTTGACAATGGATTTTCTTTTATGGATTTGGGTTCGGAATGGTTATTCCAAATGCTAGCTTACGGAATGATGATTTCGGATTCGAATTTGGACATAGTTATGTATATGAGTTCTGGGTTTGGATTCGAGATTTCTTACGAAATTGCGTATTCGGATTCGGATTCGGATTTGGAAACGGCTGATGGGTTGGAGTTTCGATTTGTCTGATACTGGATTGGACAAGTGAACTCCATAATTGAAACGTGATTGGCTACGATCTAGACGGTTGTTGGCTGATTGATGGGTAAATGTGTGTACCTTGTTCGTTGTTCGAGGTACGACACCGGGCAGACTTGTGATGTCTGGTGACGGTATATACGTTATACCAGTGGTACGTTGGAGAGCCTGTTGGTAGTCGGCATGGTTCCGATACCATTGGATTAGTCGGGGTCGTGGACTGGACGTTGGATACTGTGCATTGGGTCATGGTATTTTTGATGGGTCTAGTTACACACAGGTTGAGTGAGTTGGCGGTTAGTATAACCACAAGTGGGTATAGTGTCAGTTATCGACTGACGGCTGCCAAGTGGTGACAGTTTGTCGGAGGTGTCAACGTAGATCGTTGAGTGCGGTTTGGCGACTCCCAGTGGGAGCAGACTTCAAGATAGGTTAGAGATTGAGGGAAGAACGGTTGAATTTAGGTCGGTTGGAATTTCGAGGACGAAATTAATTAAGGAGGGAAGGTTGTAACGACCCGTCCCAAATTCCTAGATTAGATTAGTGACTAATCACGATTAGTGAGGCTAATCCGTGATTAGTAGAGCGAAATCGGACGAACGATGCAAAATGACCGGTTTGCCCCTGATGGTGGCAAAACGTTGACTTTTCGATCGGGCGGTCAAATCGACTTTGACCGATGACCGTGATGTAGTTCGTGACGTCATGAGTTCATAGACAGGTGGCACGTTCAATTCCGACGTTCGAGGAGGAGGTTATGACGTTCAGAAGTGTAGGGGCATTTTGGTAATTTTGGTTAAATGGGGTCAAATGTTGACTTTTTGACCAGGAGGTCCGATGGGCGAGGGCTGAAGACCGTTACGTAGATAAGGACGATACGAATCCGTAGACAGGCGGCACGTCGAATTTGGACGTTCGACGGCAAAGTTACGGTTCACGGAAGTTCCCAGTTACTATTCACGGTGACACGTTTTACGAGACAAAAAGTGCAGCTTGTCTCTAGTGGGCCCAGATATTTAATGGAGGCCCAATGGATGAGTGACAAGTGTCACCCATCCAATGGACACTATAATTCATTCATGCACCAAACCATTCATCGTGCATCCATTTTCCATTTTTCCCTCCAACCAAACCCGATCTCATTCCTCTCCTCTGTGCAATCCAAACACCAAACCCTTAATCCCAAATACTCCTGGAGAGAACAGAGAGTGAGAGAGGAGGCCAGAACGGACTGGATGGTGGCGAGATCGAGGGCCGCCGTGCACGGTGGTCGTGGACCCGCGAAGGTAAAAATTTTACCTTCAAATTTCATTTTCGGGTTTTAGGTGTTAGGGCTGAATTCTAATGATTAGGATGAGCTTATTGAGGTTGTAGGAAGGCGTAGAGGGTGGTTTGGACGGCGGTGAAGGGCTGAGCAGCCCTGGGTGCAATCGGAAAAATTGGACCGATTAGGGGAGGATTGGACGGACGGGTTTTGTGGGGTTTTTCCTAGTTTTATTAATTGGAATGGATAGGAAATGAGAAAATATGATTTTTAGGATTGAAATGGGACCAAACGGACGAGAAATGAAGATGGGAGAGCCTTGGACCGGTCACGCCGGTCCAGGCGGACCGGATTTGCAGGAAAAACCGGACCGGCCGGTTCGCGGCATGTTGAAGAAGGCACTGTGCGGTGGCGCGTGAGGCCCACGCGCAGTGCATTCCATAGACGCGTGACGGCGCGTGACGGGGTATCTGGGGATGGTTCCAACATACGAAATTATCTATTCGATGTAACGAACATTTTGGGACTGGTTTCGAGTCGATCGGACATCGTTTCGATAGGTTTCGGGCTGTCTGAAGGTTTAGGTTCGGTTTTAAAAATAGTTAGAAAATCGGGAAAATTACGGGGCTTTGGTAGGAGGTTAATTAAGTAGTTAGTAACCTTCTATTACGATTTGGACAGGTTTGGGAGTCCCGGTGACGATGATCGGCCCGGGGAGCCGTATAGCACGCAAATCGAGGCGGTAGCTCGGACGGTCTGTGAGTGGACCTCGTTTTCTAAATTGGTGCATGCATAAATGTTTATTATATGTTTTAAATGCTTGTTTGAAATTCCATGGGTGCATTTGTATGTGGTTACGTATAAGCACGTATTTCGAGGTTTCGGCCTTATACGGTGCTTATACGGGTCTGTATTTCTTTATTGATTTAAATGAAATGGTTTTGGATTTCTAAATGGATAAACTCGGGTATGAGACCCATTTGGTTTTGTCTCGGACATATGACACTATTTACGACCTTCGGGTCTAAATCGTGGTCGTGACGGGTGCTATGTGCACGTCGATCAACGATACGACGCTCGCCTCCGGATTGGGATGTGTTCCTTCCGGAAAGGTCACGATGCACGATTCGTTGTCGGGCAGCCTAGGGAGGCTCGACTTCGGAGTGCTGACGGTTCAGGATATCGATCGGTGATGAGTGCACCATGATCTTGTGGTGGTCACGTCGGTTGATTCGTTCACGGCGACATACCAGGATTGAGAGCGGTCCTGGATGGATGGTTGCACGCATCACTATGATCGGAGTCATGACTAACCCTTAGATATCGGGCACAGTGCCCAGTTGAGTCATATGTTCGGGCACGAGACCCAGTTACTTTACGGTTTATGATTTCGGGTCAGAGACCCTAAGTGGATTTCCAAGTCCATGACGGTTTACGGGAACCGGCATGAACTCTGGAAAGGTCATTGTGGTTCATGACAGTTTATGAGAACCGGCATGAACCTTTGTCAGGTCATTCTGGTTCTTGACGGTTTATGGTGACCGGCATGAACCCTGGTTATGTTATTACGGTACATGACGGTTTATGGGGACCGGCATGAACCCTGGTTATGTTATTACGGTACATGACGGTTTAAGGGAACCGGCATGTTACCTTGTTATGGATTTTATGGATCATGACGGTTCAAGGGAACCGGGCATGAATGTTTATGTTATGTATATATATGTATTCATATACCTTCCTTTACTTCTATTATCTCCTCCGGGGAAGGTCGTTGGCCTGGGTGGACCCCGGAGTAGTCACGGAGCACCGACTGAGTGGAGTCACCCCCCAGTTGGGTTCCTTACTCTCAGGAAGGCTATGGTTACTATTACCTCGAGTAGGATCAGTGGTCTGCGGACATTGATCTTGACTTTGAGAAGACTCGGATTGAGACCTGGGTAGCACGCGCGTAGCTTTGGAAACCGTGACAGGATTGGTTGTGTGACTTATATGTATATATATGATATATGATATATGATATGTGGTGTGCACAGGTGTGCACAGGATTTGAGCAGTGGCTCGTGTACTTGGTTTCTTTATGGTTTGAGGCCGAGTCCCTTATGGATTTGGGCAGTGGCCCGTATGGTCGTTTTCATTGTGGTCCTTTCGACCTTGGTTTATATCTTCTTTGGGCTTAGTCCCATATATGGTTTCTTTGATTAAATGGTTTTCGAATGCATGCATGCTTTTTAGTGAAGGGTACAAATGCCTTTTTATGAAATATGTTTTTATATACTTTTGTTTTGTCCACTCACAGCTTTTAATGTTTTGACTGCCCTTCAGGTTGACATTGGATGTGGACTGTAGCAGAGACCGAGATATCACATACCTCCTCCGGATCCTGGCGTACTCTGATAGCCCGGGAGGGCAAAGGTCGAAAATATCCCTTGTCTGACACTCCGTGTCAGATGGGAGCAGGGTCATCCCGCACTAATCCCGGAGGGATTGGGATGGGTCCTGTCAATTCATCTTCAACCTCTGCCGAACCAGGTCCAGACTGGTTTGGTTCAGGCCGGTTTAATCGAACCGGCGAGGGCGGTTCTTCCTGGTTCTTCCTGGTTTTTCCATCTTTCTCAGTCATTTTAACTCCATTGTTATCGCCCTAATCTAACCAGTCTACTCAACTACTTAAAACACGAAATAAAGCACGAAAACTTACCGTCCAAGGCTCGAACCAGTCCCCTGAAATTCCCAGTCACGGGTTTCCGGCCACCCGTCGTCTTCTCAGCCACGGGTTCGACTCCTCAGGTCACATACAACATCCTTCAACTAATAGAACCAATAAAACAGCTCGACTAAGCTCCTAAATCCACGGTTTTCAATTTGAATTTAAACGGTAAAACAGGGGGCATCGAGAACTCACCCACGTTCTGACCTCCGCCGTGCTCGCCGCCGTGTTCCCCTAGGTTCACAAGGCGGTCCTTAGTCTTCCTATCACTCCTTCAAACCAGATTGGATCAAAATGATTGATAGTGGTTACACCACGACTGTCGACTCCCTCTATGTTTTCACTGGTTTCCCGCCTCACACACAAACGAGCACACTCCAGTTTCCACCCAACACGGTCAACACTCACACTAGACCTCCTTTGAACACTCACTCAAGCCCATAACACCCTCACACTGCACACTGATCAATTTCCTCCTCACAGCCCTCAATATTTGTTTCTCATTTTGCACGGTTACTCGACACAACCGAATAAATCAAAGCCGTGAAAGTGGCTAGAAGCCACTGGAAAACAGCCAGGTGTCATTCACCTGGTGGACCAGTCCCACAATATCCAATAAACACTACACACCTGTCCTTACCTGATTGGCACACTTACCAAGGTGTAAAAAGACCAAATTACCCCTAATTGTTCAAATTACGATTTTACCCTTCACTTCCGAGACCCACATCTTACTCGTCCGATGTCCGATGAAGACATGCCACCTGTCGTTGTACTCAGGACGTCGAGACCTATCTAACAGTCCTTGGTTTGCGTGAAGAAAACTTTTCGTGCAAAAAATCAACAAATTCCTCCTTTTTAACCGAATTACGAAAATGCCCTCAACCTTCCGGACATCATAACTTCCTCCTCGGATGTCGGAATCGGACGTGCCACCTATCTACGGACTCGTGATGTCCCGAACTACGTCATGGTCATCGGTCAAAGTCCTTTTGACCGCCCGAACCAAAAGGCAACAATTTACCCATTCCAAGGGCAAAATCGTCATTCTGCAACGTCCGTCCAAAGATATCCAACTAATCACCGATTATCTTCGCTAATTTGTCATTAACTACTAAACTAATCCCGACTTCCGGGACGGGTCGTTACAAAACTCGCTTAACTTTAGAATGCCAACCAAACACAAAGTCAGTTAGCTCCCAAAATACCTCGTGCTAGATAGATACGCGCCCACACATATAAGACATTTCACCTTTCCCTCCCCAAGCGATGTGGGATTGCTCAACGTTCTTACTTCTCAAGCTCACGAGTCTTCCTCACCGATTTTGCTTTCCAAGCCCACGGGTCTTACATATGTGCTCTTCACATTCCTCTCCTTAAGTCTCCTTTGATCTACTGTGACAGTATATCTGCAACAAGCCTATGTGCCAACCCAATTTTTCATTCTCAAGCAAAATACATTGAGATAGATTATCATTTTGTGAGGGAAAGGGTAATTCAAGGTGCTCTCAATGTTCAACACATACCCTCAAGAGATCAAATCGCAGATATTTTTACCAAAGCTCTTTCTTTTAACCTTTTATATATGCACTATTCCAACCTATTGCTCGAAGCCTCCTTTTCATGAGCTTGCAGGGGAATGTTAACAGTGTGATGCATTCCAACACTATTGTACTCATCATGATTTGATGGATTTGCAATGCAGCTGATATTCTGGTGTTGCACATGTGCCAAGTGTGTGAAGAAGATTGAGATCTCACAAAGATTAGTTAGAAGTTTGTTACTAGAATCTGTGAATATAGTTAGTCTGGTAGTTGAGGTTTATTAGCCTCCAAGCTTAGCTTCTGTAGAACTAGACTAGTATATAATCTTGCAAGAATGTAATTGTCTAAATTAAATGACTGTGTTTTAAACAAGCAAGTAAATCAATCTATCACAAAATCTCAAATTGTTTCTCTCTTCTTTTTCTTTGTTCTTCATCTCTTTTAATCTTTTCCCCTTTTTTTTTTTTTTTCTTACAACCTCTCGAGTCTGATTACCAAACACTCGTCTCTCTTCTATTGAGTTAAAGATTGGAGGAGGTACGTTTCATATTATTGATATTATATCTCAAATATTTCACCACAGTACAACAGCTAGAGTTCAGTTAGACTTTTTAGGTAATGGGCGCGCGCATATATATATAGCATACACGAGTCATTAAATTACGACGGATAAGTGAATGAAGTTGTGAAGGGACGAAAAAAGGATCATAATCGATCGGACATACTTTTTTTTTCCTTGGGGAAATGTACGGATAATTTATAGATGCTAATTAATAGAAAATTGCATACGACCTTACAGTACTTTTCAAGAGGGCCACGTTAAAACTTTACTGGGATTTTAATCGGAATGAAGGAAAAAGAATGTCATACTTATGCTATATATGCTAGTTATTACAAGTTCATAACGAGTGTGTCATCTAAAACTAAGTCAAGATTATTACATCTGAGGGTTCTTCAACCCAAATAATATCTCAAGTCAAAAGAAGGCACAGAAGCTGATTTTTTATTTTTTTTTTATTTTTTTTATCAAGAAGAACACACTTCATTAAACATAGAAACATTTACAATTTTGATTGGGATAGCGGAAAAGCGGAAAATATTTCTATCCTACCAAATTAAATTGAACAACAACCATATATTGGATTAGTTGATCTCTCTGAACTAGCTCGTTATTACTGTATGCAGCTCTCATGAACTTTCACGCGCAGGTTAATTTAGAGCCCATTGATGATAACAAAGTAGGTTGAAACCTAAAAATGGGGCAGTAGTTTCTTATTTTTACTAATTGGGTTTGATTTTTAAATTAAGAAATATGGTAGCCGCCAATTATATGCCATATATTCAGGGGGTACGTAGGTCATGCATGGCCTGGGCACGACATGATGATCTCTACTTGTCTAGGGCTACCTAATACCCAATATCGTCGAATATATTTATTCATCATCATCATTGATCGATCACGAGTAAAACCTAAAGTTTGAATTTGATCCTTGCAACTTCCCACTGGTGCGCATGTACGTACGTGTGAATGGTACGTGGAAACTTCTGGTCAAACAATTAAGTGGAAACAACAATTTTATGTTTTCCACGTGAAGCCCTAGCTATGTACGTACCTTTTTCCTGCTAATTAAATGGCCCAGCGTGCAGCCCAGCTCTCCATGCAAGTGCAGCCTTAATATTTTGCCCAAAAAAAAATCCATAAAACTGAAATATATATAATATGCTCTATGGAAATCTTTTTTCCTTCTTAATTTTCTTCAATTTTGATCCTTTTGAAACGTAAATTCTCCGATCAAAATAATAATTTATATTTTAAAAGTAATCAAAATAATAAGTTATTTTTAAAACAATAATCAAAATAATAATTTATATTTAAAAAAATCAACTATTTTTTGACAAAAAAATATGTTAATATATATAAGTAAAATTAGAAATATTTTGATAAAAATTAAACGTTAACATATAAGTAAAATAAGAAAAAAATGAATAAAAAATACAATTTTATAAATGCATTTGTTAATATGTAAAAATAAAATTAGAATAAATTAATAAAACTTTCTTTATTTGTTTGTGGCCTACAAAGCGCGCGGTGGTCAAATTAGATTCATATTGATTTGCGGCTGGTTCTTGCTCACCATTGCTGCAGTTGTAACACTTTTTTTCCCTTCAATTACGTTTTAATTTCAAATAATTTTTCTTAGTAAAATTTGTTAATGAGGCAGAAAATTAAGTTTTATCCTTTATCATTCAATTATTATTTGGTACACCGTATTATACTGATTATTTCAGTCGGATAGACTAATTTGTCCATCGATTATTTAATCAAACATTTAGTGTTCAATCGGGTTAAAATGCCGACTATATTATATTTGATGTATTATATTAAAGTAGTTGATAAGAAATATTTATATCATAAAAATTAATTATATACATTATTATTTTATTATTTTTTATTTTAATTAATTATTCATATATTTTTGTTTCAATTTATTAAAATTCTATTATTATTATTAAAATTTTCAGGATTGTTAGTTATCCGACTATTTAATACGGAAAACTTGGATAGTATTATTTTAGCGTGTTTGGACTGTATAAAAATACTCAATTATATTAATTTATACGAAGACTAATTAATACGAGTAATACCAAACATTAATTTTGTATTATATTATCCTACCTAGTCTTTTATACGGCGTACTAAACGTCGCCTCAATAAAGATAAATATAAACATATATTGTACAACACTTAATTATTAGCAATGAAAGAAATTATTGTATTTTATTTTCGTTTTGCCTATGTGATCGAATTCATTTAGGCTGCAAATATGTTTAAGATTTTTCTTTTATTATGTTCATCCTTGGGTTCAAGATAGGCCAAATGCCTATTTATTGTACTATCTTAACAAAACATCACTTCTAACCAAAAAAAAAAAAAGATTAATATTGATGAATAGTAATAACTCCATTTTGCAAACATCTGATTTTTATCCTTCGGTACTTAATTTGAATTAGATTCATATTGTTGAATAATAATAACTCCATTTTCCAAACACCTGATTTTTATGCTTCGGTACTTTTAACTAGATTCATATATATTGATGAACAATATTAATAACTCCATTTTCCAAACATCGTGATTTTATGCTTTAGTACTTTGAATTCGATTCATATTATTGATGAATATGTATATAGTAATTATAACTCCAGGTGTGGGAACGTACTAATTCAAACAAACAACGGGGAAAAGTTAGATTGAAAAATAAACCATGGATTCAAAGAGGTGGGAACTAACTCCATGATTTTCTTTTGTGATCAATATATGAAAATAAGATTAGAAATTGGCTTTATAAATAAAACTTCCTTTACTTATGGTCTACAAAGCGGTGGTTGACTCCGGCCAACCGTCGAACAAGTAGTACGTACACTAAGCCGGTGCTCCGTCCACAGGTACTCAAACTGACCGGCCGGCCAATGTAGCACCTTTTAGCCACAAGAAGTAATATGAATAACAAAATTTACCGACTTTTTTTTCATATGAAAATAGATTTTAAATTCGAATCGAGTTTGTAATTGATGTATAATTGAAATTGGTTTGACTTGGACCACACCGAGTATTAGAAAGACGCATGTCATTTAGTAATATTAATATAACAAAATAAAGGCACGTCAGTATGTTATAAGAATTTTGTTGGCGGTCATGGTCAACTTCTTTACACCCTAGCTTTCAAACCGAGTCATCTATTGGTCTATAAAAACCGGTTTCATTCTCTTCCCAAACTCACAAAGCTCAAAACAAACAGAGATACATCTGATTTCTGAGAAAGAGAGAAAGAGAGAGAGATGGTGTCCATTGGGTTGTTCCAAGGTGTTTTCATGGCAATCTTCTTGGCTCTTCTTGCCATTTGTTGCAAATTAACGTTTTCTTTTTGGGTTTTTCCAGCCCTTGCTTTTAGGAAGCTAAAGAAAAATGGTTTAGACGGTCCATCTCCGAGCTTTCCATTGGGAAATCTCACTGAGATTAAAAAGAAGACTGTCAATGTCGACAGCACGACCTCATCGCCCTATATCATCACCCATGACATACACTCAACTTTGTTTCCCTACTTCTCTCGCTGGATCAAATCCTACGGTAACCCTTCACCCACCAAATTAAAACCCCTCCATCATCACAATTTAGTGATGTTCTTGTTTTTTTATTAATTAATTAATTGTTTTGTGTTTTTATTTTGTACCTGCAGGAAAGTTGTTCGTTTATTGGTTGGGGACGGAGCCTTTTTTGTACATAGCGGATCCAGCGCTACTTAAAAAATTGTCGGCGGAGGTCACGGCGAAGAATTGGGGGAAGCCGGCGGTGTTCCGTCGTGACAGAGCCCCCATGTTTGGGAATGGCCTCGTCATGTCTGAAGGTGATGACTGGGTCCGTCACCGTCATGTTATCACTCCCGCTTTTAACCCTATCAACTTGAAGGTATATATACATGCATATATACTCTCTCGTTACAACGAAAGTTCGATCTGGAATTTTTTTTTTTAATCATTCCAAATAAAAATATCATAATTTATCCTAAAGAAAATTATATAGTAAACATGATCATTATATAGGGTCTAACGTAAATCGCAAATTTTTTTTTTTTTTTTTGTAATTGGAACTCAATTAATTTGTATTCTTTTTTGGTTTTTAAGTTATTTGTTATCCTGTTCTGGCCATAAATTTTTTTTTAATTTAAATACTAGGCATAATGTTCACTTGTGGATTGTAAATAAACCAAATGTCTGTTCATTATACAGTTCTCAAGTGTTTTTATATGTTCATTTTTTTAATATCTAGAAAAAGAATTACATTCCATGTAAAGGCTACACTTATATATTATTGTTACAAAAGAATATGTGAAACCATAGTTGGCTGGGCATTTTCTTTTTAATTCGCTTGACTAATTAATAATTGTTATATATCAAATCCACTCAACTATATTCCATATGTTGAACCCATTCTATTTTTTACAGGCAATGGCTAACTTGATGGTGGAGACCACCACCAAAATGCTCGACAATTGGAAAACCACCGTAGATTCTGGCACTCAAGAAATCGACGTTGAGAGAGAAATCACAACCACCGCCGGGGAGATCATTGCCAAGACCAGCTTTGGCATCAGCTACCAAAATGGCCGTTTAGTGTTCGAGAAGCTAAGAGCCCTACAAATGACCCTTTTCAAGTCGAGTCGTTTTGTTGGAGTCCCTTTTGGTAAATTGTTGCACCCTAAGCAAGCCCTATGGGCCGAGCGACTTGGAAAAGAAATAAACCAGCTGTTTTTAGATCTCATTGATGAACGAAGAAAGTCGATCAAAGGGTCGGAGGCGCAGCACGATCTGCTGAGCATGTTGCTTAAAGAGAGTGAGCGAGGTGGGTTCACGAAGGCATTGACTACTAAAGACCTTGTGGATGAATGCAAGACATTTTTCTTTGGAGGTCATGAGACAACAGCTTTGGCGATCACCTGGACAATGTTGCTTCTTGCCACTCATCAAGATTGGCAACAACAATTGAGGGAGGAGATTAGGGCAGTGGTTGGTGATAAAGAAATTGATGTCCACATGCTTGCTGGACTTAAAAAGGTATCAATTTAAACCCTTTCTATTTTCTTCATCAGTTGCCGAATTTGATTTCTTTATTTCTCCTGATTGGTTATAGACGTTTTTGTCTTAATTGTCATAGTCGAAATCTTCAATTTCTTAAAACCGTCTTATGTAGAGGATTTCTGTAGAAAAAAATTAATTAAGATACTTGGTGACGGTTTAGTCATTCGATGGTTCATTATAAATATTTTAATTATTATTAAAATCATCCATGTATATAATTTATACTAATTACCAAATGATTTTCAATTTAAATAAGTTTTATGGAGTTTCATTTTTAATAAAGAAAAAGTGCAATGTGGATTAAAGTGTACTGTACGTTTTAATTAATTAAACCAATGAAGAATATGTTTTGTCTAAATGTTTCAACCGGAAAAATCAGAATGAAGAATGTCATACAGATTTGGTCAAACTGTCAACGGCCATACAAACGGAGTGATAGATACATAAGGCGCGTGGGAAAAAGGCTTTCCATGATTCCCCATTGTCGCAAAGCTGCGGTCGTAATTTGTAGCAGCTCCTATGTCACATTTAGGTATAGTAATAAGTCGACATTGTTTGCTTAGGGTGCCACGTGTCTTCACCGACTAATTAGTATACTAGCTGTAACTGATCTCTTATTTTGAGTAGATCAAAATGATAAGACGTGATAGTTATAGTTGTACGAATCTATTTGTCTTTTGTGATTATTAATGAAGAATGTAAACGTAGTTTGATATTGACATTAATTACGTTGACGTTTGGTTTGATTAGCTTATCTGATTTTCTTAACGATATAATTGTAGATGGGTTGGGTGATGAATGAGGTTCTTCGACTATACCCTTCAGCGCCAAATGCACAAAGGCAAGCGAAAGCTGACATTCAAGTGAGTGACGATATGGAAATCCCTAGAGGGACCAACATGTGGATTGACATCGTCGGAATGCACCATGACCCTGAATTCTGGGGTGAAGACGCCAACGAGTTCAAACCGGAGAGGTTCAAGGACGACATGCATGGAGGGTGCAAGCACAAGATGGGGTACTTGCCTTTTGGGTTTGGAGGAAGAATGTGCATCGGTCGCAACTTGACTTTCTTGGAGTACAAGATTGTCCTAACCCTCATTCTTTCTAGGTTTTCTTTTACACTTTCACCGACTTATTCTCACTCTCCTTCTATTGTGCTCTCTCTCAGGCCTTCCTATGGCCTGCCTCTAGTGCTTCAACCCCTTTTGCCACCTGGCTTGTCATAAAAGTCACTTGTTTTATATATGAGATAATAATGCTATTTAGTATTTACGTTACAATTCAGGAATTCATCACGTACTTCCTCTCAAATGAGAAAAACAGTTTTAAAAAAAAATTATTATTCAAAATACTCTTTGAATTAGACACTAAATTTCAATTTGCTCCTTAAATGTCAAATTGTAACAGTATTTTTCTTGAATCCTTACTCTGTCAAGTCCATTTGAACCGAAAGTGCTTTTACACTATTATTAACGCTGTTTAGGACACTTACATGGCAATAAGGTGTTGGATGCTCAAATCATTTGGTGGAAAATTATTTAAAAAACAAGAAATGAAGAACAAGAAGATGAACAAATTGGGCTTTTCAACCCACTCCCAAATCTTCAAACCCCAAAAACACAATTTCTCTCGTCCATCATCCTCACCAATCATCAGCATCATCTTCTTCTTTTTCATTTGATTGGAACTGGAATTTTAATTCTTCAAAAATCCAATTCGAAACCCAAATGAAACAAAAACAGAATCCAAATACCCTTTTAAGATTTTCTTCCTTTTATTCTTAAGTTCCTCAATAGCATTTGTCAAAGGCACAATTTTGATCTATTCAACTCTTTTTTCTAGTAACCAAACAGAACACAAGTAGAAAGAAAGAGAACATTAAAGCACTCACAGTACAAAGCTACAATTGTAGCATCCTCATTCTGAGAGTGTACCAATGGCCTCAGCCCAAATTAATGCAAAACCTCCGGCGTCATTCTTAGTGTTTAAGTACCTTTATAGCTTGAGATTATAATTTATTTTAGACCTGTATCAAGTAGTAAACAAATTCTTAGGGTTGATGACACATATGAAGATTATGTCAACTTTTTTTTTTCGACGTGATTATCCTTAGTTTATAGTAAAGAAATTTCTTAAGATGATAACACTAACACGTAGGTAGATTGTATTTTAATGTTTTTTCTTGATGTCATCATTCTTAGTTTGTAACTGTCATTACACTAATTTTAGTATCCATCCATAAATTATGTCTAAACATTCAAAAATTAGTGGCGAATATCAATCTTCTTGTACATTTATATTATAAAAAAATTAATTTAATGTTCCATTAAACCTTAATTAATAATACGACCTAATAATTTTTTGACGAGTTCAAGACGGAAGTGGTTGTGGTTTAATTAGGACGGCATAACACGGATGCATGCACAAGAAAATTTATTTAAAATAGTCAAAATATATCCCTTAAATTTAGAAATGTCAGTTTTTATGAAAACTTTCAAATATAGCAAAAAAAAAAATCCTTTTAAATAGACTCAAATACCCTTAAAACTAAATAATCATTTTTTCCTAACGGAGACGGGGGAGTTCTCCATCCACGTACCGTGTTCTACTGCCTCTTGCTAGTGTCTCTAGCGCCAAATCCCTTTGATCTTTGATAAAACTGAAATTTTTTACAGTATGTATTGATTTTTTCTTCAATTTCGCATAATAAGATATTGATTAGCTTTGATTCAGAGAGCAGAATCAAAAAATTTATTTGAAGAACAGATATTAAAATAAAACCCAAAAAAAAAAAAAAAAAGCTCATTTTGAAGCTTAGCTTGAGACTTACCGATGGACTTACGGAATTCAATCGGCGGAAACACCCAGTAGGAACAAGAAGGTTATGGACTAGATAGTTAAAAGGCGGAGTGCGTTAAAGGAAGATGACTCTGATAGTTAAATTGCAGCGTTCGTTAAAGGAAGTCAATAGAGGCGTCGATTATTGCAAACTCAATGATCGATGCCTCATCTTTGAGTTAAGGGTACGTGCATATGATCCAACCCAACCGAGAAATTTCACCTCAGTCAAGAACTTGAAAGACTTCTGTTAATATCAGATCAGCCCAGACCAACTTGTTGTCCAATACCTCTAGCCCAACATGCCTCTGCAAACCCTAAGGACTAAACCCACTCAGACAGACAACCCCTAGCAAGGTCTGAACAAACACTACATATGGACATATCTCAACTTTCCACGTGTCAATCTCACAATGAATGCTCATTGTCCCACATCAGAAAAATAATTTTATTACACACATTACTCATACACAAGGGGTTCACTTTTCCTCATAAAGGGAATTAAGCATTAACTATTCACCACTTCTTATACACAAACCGACCACTGACTTGGACGTTGGAATACCCTTAGATTGATACCACACCAATGCATATCTCTAACCGACCGGCCAGTTTTCCTATTTTGCAAGTCTGTCTAATGACACGTGACTAAGCAGCATTCGTCCCTTAAATTGGCACATTTTGTGCATCAACATATAGAAATAGAGAAATGCATGATGAAAACTCAATCCAACTCCCTTTAAAAATTGCACAAATGCTTCTCAAGTTTGAAATTATATATTACTCGTTAAAATTCAGTTAAAAATTTGTTGACATCAACATAAAAAATAAAGGCCCTTATTGACAATTTTATACTTTTAGCAGTTATAAGTAGGGAATAAATTAAAAATTCTCAGAAAGAAATTAATCAACGAGGACGAGTCATTTTTATTTCAATATGAAGACGAGTCGAAGAAAAAGATGACAATACAAGCGAGAGAGATGATCACAAACTTGTTTTTACCGTAATGGTGTAACTATTTGAGACAGTCGAAGACCATGACTAGTAATATCGTGATCTATTAATTACTATTATTATTCTTTGAAAGTGGAATATAGCGCCCTAGAAGAGAGGTAAACTTGCCGGAAAACGGACATGCATCCATTGCCTCTCATGTGTCGCCAAATGTGTCCAGCCGATCTCATCAAGCAACTCGATCTTTAAGTCATAGTACTTCTTCTTGGGAGGCTCCCCATCATCTTGAATTACGTCACTTAAAACCTGTGCTCGTAAATGATCAGACCATATCAGATCACAAGGCCGGCCAATTCACTGAGGGATGATGACCAAAATCTATTCTAAAACACGAGAAAGCATTTTCCATGCAAATATAAACAGACATCAAAGATCCACTTTGTATGTCTCTACAGTTTCCCTATTCTTTTCCAGTTTTACTGGACTCGGGACTTATTCAATTCGATCCTCTGAGATTAATATGGAATTAAGAATCATGCAGAAGTCTTATGTGCCTAAGGGTAAGACGGCAATTAGAGAAATACCTTCAGTGCTGTTCCAAGCCTTCCACTACGTTTCTCACGTACAACTGAGAGGAGCCCGTATTTAGAGGACCTAACCTCAACCCATTTTTTAAGCTCTTTGAAGTTTTCTTCAAACAAATCAGTCTTTCCTGCTCCTTTTGCACCTTCAGCCTTAGCGGGCTCATCACCCTACAACAATAATGATAATGATACCAGTGCTGCATTTAAATAATTAAGGAAAGTGGAAACTTAAAAATGATCATTGAAAAAAGACACAGGTATGGACAAACGATTTCAGATTGAAGCACCTAGAAAGTGCACAGTTCAATTTTCGGCCTATGATTCATTACTTGATTGGGTCAAATTTGTCCTACAAATCTTGAAAATAGTTTTTAATAATGTAGCCGTTCCTCAGAAATTTACTTCATCCTCGAAATCAAATGAAACGTACTATCTCAGGCTGACCAACACAAAAATAAACTCTGACAAAAAAAACTCACATATTTTGGCAAAGCATGTTCATCTCTTACTTTATACCAATATTTAAAAACGAAGTGTGTTAATCTAATAAAACATAATTATGAAATAAGTTCAGAACAGAAATAACTGCCCAACCTGCAAAGATTCAAGCTCTGCCAGTGCTAGGCCTTTTTGATACAATGCCTCAGCTAACTGATCACGGGTTGTCTCCATCTTCTTTTTATTTTTCTATAACAAGAATCAGTATTATTTATTATTAACCTATAAATAAATTCAACTGGAAAAAGCTTGTGAGGTTTTCTGCTCTCTGAAATAATTTTAGCAGACCTTTGTTCATAAGAGTTAAAAGAAGGAGAATACTGTAACAAATCCCACCTCTGCCTCTTCATCATCAGGATCACTTCTGAGTGCAAAACATTTCGCTAGCTCATCTTTGTTAACACTATCAATCACCTCATTTGCAGCATCAATAACCTGCAAAGCAGCACGTGGTAACTTCTATTAGATCAATGCACAAACATGCCCATCAAGGCAGGGGTTGCAGACACCTACAAAGCATATAAATGTTGAACCATAATCATGCCTTGAAAAAAGTAATGAAAACAGGTAATACATGCATGGGGAGATCCAACTGCCCATTATCAATTAGCAAAGTATACAAAGTTACATCACCCTTAACCATCCAGTTGTACGACACTACCTCTTTTTCATGGCTGACTTTGTCCTCAATTTTGCTTCGAGAAAGCAAACCTTCCAAGATCTTTGCAAGCAATGGAGTGTATTCAGGATATTCAGACTGAAAAGAGAAACATAGGGCACATACAATGAGTGGTTCATACATGCAATGAAAATTGAAGAATAAAATGGCAATCCACAATGGTTAGCTCCAGCACAAACTTGCTGACAGATGCTCAATTGTATACTAAATATACAGTTCAGAACGTGCAGTTGCAGAGGAGACTCCAACGTAGAATCTCAAATGTCAATGTAGTGTGTGTGAGGGCCGACCCGCAGTATTCACATCAGAAATCGACAACATGAACGCAAACTGAATCTTCCTCGGTGTGTGTGTGTGTGTGTTGTATACAGTTCAGAACATGCAGTTGCAGAGAAGACTCCAAAGTAGAGTCTCAAATGTGAATGTAGTGTGTGTGGGGGGGACGACCCGCCAAATTCACATCAGAAATCGACAACATGAACGCGAACTAAATTTTTCCATGTGTGTGTGTCTCTGACTCTGTGTGTGTGTGATGTGAATGTAGTGTGTGTGTGTGTGTGTGTGGGGGGGGGGGGGGGGGGGGGGGGGGGTGGGGGACTAAATATTTGTGTGTGTGTGTTGTATACAGTTCAGAACGTGCAGTTGCAGAGGAGACTCCAAAGTCTCAAATGTGAATGTAGTGTGTGTGGGGGACGACCCACCGAATTCACATCAGAAATCGACAACATGAGCGCAAACTAAATCTATCTTTTTGTGTCTCGCTGTCTGTCTCTGTGTGTGTGTGGGTGTTGGGGGGTAGACAACCTGCCGAATTCACATCAGAAATCGACAACTAAATCTCTCTCTGTCTCTATGTGTGTGTGTGTGCGTGTGTGTAGTGGTTCATACATGCAATGGAAACTGAAGAATAAAATGGCAATCCACAATGGTTAGCTCCAACACACAGTTGCAGAGGAGACTCCAAAGTAGAATCTCAAATGTGAATGTAGTTAGTTAGTGTGTGTGTGTGTGTAATATATGAAAAGTTGATGGCAAGGAACTCAGTAGTCAGAGCCCCACTATCCATGTTGCATGAAGTAAACCTAAATGTATAAACTGAAATGAGAGCTGAACAACTTCATTTCATGATCAGTTGAAAAGCTCCCTACTAAGTAGACAATACATCATAGCAACTTTAATAAAGATTCTCTCACATGTCAAAAACAACCTATGATAGTAAATTCATGATCTATAGATCTATATCATGTGATATCTTAACAATATGAGCAAGACCTTGAGTGAAAGAGATAATTTTTTCCACTTAGAGCATTCTTCATCAGTATCTTGTTTCAGGCTTGCAAGAACTTTAATCTTTGCATCTCGAACCTGATTCACCGAGCATAAACAATAAGCATCAGTATATCAGATGGTGAGATCTGTAAAACACTAGAGTTCATTAGGATGACAAGATGATCCAGACACACCAAGACATATGTGCCCTTGACAATATAAAATAAAAAATAAGTTATGGGTGTGTGCCTCCATGTTAAATGTTGATGCACCATATGGCAGAATCTACAACTAAAATGACAGCTTCTATACGCCTCTTGACAAGAAGATGACACCTTAATCAACTCTATCTAATGATTTAGACAAGCCCCGAGTTTTACTAAAAATCTACAAACAAGTTTTGGAGACAAGGTGGACATCAGTAGAATGCCCTTAACTTTGATGATTTGAAATAAGCAAACCACAAATTTTAGCCCAAGTAACCTGAATAAAATCTGATGCACCCAGTCAAATTTAGCCAAAGTAAGTTACCTCTTCTTCTAATTCGTTAGAAATATCCTTGGTTGAAGAAGAAGAACCTTTTCCTTTGTCCTCATCCAGCTGCCAAAGTACAGACATGTAAACTACTTATCTCACATGTTTTTATAAGGGTATTACAAAGAATATGGTATATCTAACCAAAGCTCAGCTCGGCTCATCAGTCACGTTAGGACATATATGATGTGATCTCTATTGGAAAACAAAACAGCATATTTAAAAACCTTATTTGGAGGCACTATATATGATATCTGATAAGACGCAGGATTCTTTAATGGATTTTTCCCCTCTCCCTTTTCAACATATGACAACTTCCCATATGAGATCGCTCCTAGTAAAACAGATCCTTGTGGAGAAAACTGCAGAAATTTCATTAGTATTAAGAACTTCCAGCACAAACATCAAAATAAAAATTAATATTGAAAACATAACTAAACCTTTGGGATTTTGTCTTTGGATGGTGGGCCCAAATAGATTGCTTCTTTCTTCCTACCAAAAACTCAAGATGGTAAATAACGTTAAAAAAGGACATTAGTAAAACAAGAACTACTATTCAGTCACTTACCCTGGAACTAAATCTGAGGAGTTATAAGAACCATTCCCCATCAAAGGGCCATCAGGTTGGGAGAAAAAACTCAACCGGATTACATCCTGGTTTAGAAGAAACAAGAGGATTTAATTGGTAATGAAACATAAACGTTTTTATGACAAAAAAAAAGAAATTCCAAGGTGGCAATTGATTTGAACTGATTTAGGGTAATAAATATTACAGAATCTTCTACAGTTTTGATTCAACAAGAGTTATATTAAGAAAACATTCACTTGTTCACAAGTATAAAATCAGGTTGTCAAACCGTCCTTTAAAAAGTATTATTCAGACTATAGATCATTTAAGTGACTTAAACTCTTACCTTCTCTTCCAACTTCCTCTCGATGAACAACACCAGGTGCTTCAATTTTTCCAAATATTGCACATTGTCGTGCCTAGGTTGAAACACCTCATATTAGATGAAGTTTTAATAGCAGCAAGTTACATTAGTCTAATAGAAAATTTACTTGTGCCTAATGGCTACCAATGAAACAATTAACTGCCACACTGACAAACAATGTCAGGTACACTCACCTTAAGGCTCTGTTTGTTTAAGTACGAATTTGGATTTGATAACTAGGATAAATTGGTTGTGTAGACTATAAAATTCAGGTATGGTAGGATTTGAATAATACGAAAGCAAAAGCTCAAATGAATTGGTGTACATAGTTATTTCAAATCCCTTTCAGAAGTACTACATCTAGTAATTTCAAATACATTCAATCTAGCGTCTCAATTTTTATAGCAAATTTAGAGTTATCAAATCTAAATCCAAATCCCTATCAAAGGGTGCATAAGTTTCACAGCCAAATTGTGTCAGTATAATAAAGCATATTTTTATAAATCATGGAAACAGAATGCTAAATCTTGGAAGTAACAGTCAGTCTCAATTTACAGCATTTCAACAGCGAAATAGCAGCATAGGCAGTATACTGGTTATGTATTGTCTCCAAAAGAACCATACCTCAGATATAGCCGTAAATTGTATTCTCCCTTGGGCAGTTTTGAAAAACTTGGATAGGTGTCTCCCATTGCATATACACGCTGTGAAAAAATAAAAAAAAATAAAAAAAGAAAGTAAGAAGTTATGTTGTAAAGAGAACATTAACAACTACCAGACCATGACAATAATTTTCTTTTTGGGGGGAAAATTTATACAAATAATTGTGGAGGAAGAGCTAACTTAGCTGAAAATTTTCATATTAAGTTTATGGCAAAGGAACAACGCTGACAAGTACCTTGTTTGCATCAGAGATCATATAAAATTGAGACTCAAATTTAGTGTCATATACGCGATTGTTAAGTAATGGAACTTGAGGTTTTACTTCACCACCGTCTTCCATTTTGAACTTGTAACTGCAAGCACCAAAATAGAAAGGGTCAATTACTATAAAACACTAAGTGCTGTCATTTAACGCAGCCAAGTAGTAAATATCAGATCATAACTCACACTAAAGTAAGTGCCAGAATACGTTTCTCTGAGGGTAGTTTGTCGCGATCTGTTGGCAGTGAACAAAGTTTACACTCGACAGGCCGATAGGGAATTCTTATCTATAAATTGATCTCAAAAGGAGAAGAACACCATATTAGAACAAAAGGATAAACAGCAGTTATGGAACAGCACATATAGCCAGTGTCATCTATACTAGGGGACCAACTTCACCTTGTTTAGAATAGCAGCTGGTGCAAGTTTCTCAGAAGCTAGTAGAGCTTCAGCTTCAATCCTGGCCGGTGCTTCACTTCCATCAAGTAATACTTCATCTTTATTGATGTTAATCCCATGGAACACAATCTGAAAAAGTTATACAATACTCACATGTAAGGCTCTCCAATGAAGTTCATTATTACATCAGATCCTATCACAATTCCAGAGGATTTTTCCCACCCATTTCACCTTCAACGACACTACATTACTGACAAAATAAATAAATTTAATTGTTACAAAAGGTATTCATATTTATTTCTAAATATATAAAGCAATAAATGAAAGATTTCCAAAGAAGGATATGTACGATATTATGATTCAGGAGGCTGTGAAAGATGTTTTTTTCCCGCAAGTTGAAGGATTGAATAAGTCTATCAGTTGGGTGAAGCTGCAGTTTCTCAACTCAAAGAATATGAAAATAAAATGCATAACTGTAAAGAAGATAAAGTAGAAATCGAAGGAGTTCAGGATAACAAAGAAGTCCAGGAAGTTAAACACAAAAAAAAAATCATGGCATCATAGGTAAAAGTAAAAACCGAAAGGAAACAGGAAAGTATACAACAAAAACATACCAATTTACTAGATAGCTAAAAATCTAAACAGCATACCTAACAACAAAAACAAACCAATTTACTAGATAGCTAAAAATCTAAACAGCATACCTCAAAATCAACAATAGTGGTCTCATGGCTTCCTATGCCACTTGACCAAAATTGAGCAATAGCTAATTCCATTGTCTGACCGCCCACAACAGAAAATGCAAAGCTTTTGGCCGCAGGAGAAGAGAATGTCACAACACTCTCCCATTTACGAGGCCTTTCCAGGGGACAAAGCTGGACATTACAAGCATGTTAAAGCAGGCTTAGAAAATCTGATATAAGTTTTAACGGCAAGCTGTACCTGAACAGAGTCAACAAAAAATCTGCGTGTTGTATCAAATCCTGATGCATGCATGGTTGCTTCAACCCATGTAGCACCAAGAGGTACTTCAATAAATCTCCGTTCTATGTGGCCTAATCAATCAAAAAAAAAATATCCACCATGTGAGAGGATAGTCCATAAGTCGGGTGCCAACTCAAAATGCAAGTAGCTAAGGAATTAGCTGTTGGTAACAAGAATCAGAGAAGAAAGACAACTAACACTGCTCCCACCTGGCAGAAATGACATCCCAGGAAATGGCACCTGTGGAGGTCGTTTTGTCACAGCTATAGGCTTTGTTATAGTAACAGGGATTCTAAATAGAGGGCCGCGCCAAGGTGCTTTACAATCAAGACCACATAGCTCATAATAGTGTAGACCTTGACTCAGGTTGGTGGGGTCCACAACTATGCTGAAAAGATGGGAATAGAATTGTAACTAGGATGACTAAATACAAAATCTTTGAAAGGGGATAGAAGTAGAGATAATAAGATAAAGAGTCTAAAAAGAATTCATTTCCACAATATCAAGACAGCACAACAAAATAGTACTAGAGTACAGTCCAAGTACCTTATGATAAATCAAGTTGTGGTTTTGTTACTTATGTTTCTACATGTCTACGCATATATGTTCCAATGATTGAAAACTGTGCCAGAATAAAGCCCAAGTCCCTGCCCATAGACCATAGTTTGTGGGAGAGGATCACCCGCAAGAATATACACTCACAACTAAAAACATGCTGTGATAAACACCCAGCTAAATATATAAGTATGATGGCGCACAACAATACAAGATGCATGCAGCAATACAAAAGCTGAATCATCCATTTTTTTACAGATATAGAAATCACAAACTGGAATAGTGTAAGAACAAGTTTGGCAAAAAAATCAGTGACAGATAAAATTAGAGCATATATGTGGAAAAATTATCAAAAGAAGCAAATTGAAGTAGTGCTAACTAACTTGAAGTTTCGCCCATTATGCGTAAGAAGGAGAAACTCGGGAGCCCTCAAAACTGCCTTGTCACTGGAACGTAACTCGATACACTCCTCAAAAGGGACCAATTCTTCTAAATTACTTGCTCCTTCATGAAACTTGGGTTCAACTAGCACTGTCCACTGTTAAAAACACCACTTCAGCTATTATAGAATTTGAAGATGCTATGAAATTCAAAATTGGGACTGAAAGAAATGTGACACAGTTGTTCCTAGTAAGTTTAAATTAAAAGAAAATAAACTTAGGACAGAAGGGGCACAACCACTTTAAATGAACATCTATGCAATTCTACTATTTGATAAACATATCCATAAATTTTAGCTTAAAAGTAGCATCACAAATATTAGCTGTAGCTGGTAAGGATAAATTATGAAACAATTGCATAATGAAAATAAATTATTTACAATCTCAGAGTCTGCGAAAACATTTTTGGAGAAGAAAAAATTTATTTTCTCAGGTGCATTCATAAGCAAAGTAATTGAACATTTAAAGAGTAACAATTCAATCGAAAGCAGAGTTTTAATCCAATTTTCAAGGGGAAAATTAATTTATTCTAAATGTCCCAGAAAACTAAGATCGAAGTTAAACACAAATTATATGTCATATTAGGACAGTCCAGCAACTCAATAAATAATCTCACCTCAGTAGACTGTTGGAAAGCATTAGCATCCCTTAAGTAAATTCCTCGTGATGTAGGAGCTGTCATCAAATTATAGTCAACAAAGTATGTTCAGTGTATCAACGTGACCTAAATCAAAGACAATTCTTGAACAGAAAACGATTACCAAGGGCCTGATAACAAGTGAATCAAAAAACCAAACCCGAAAAGAAAAATGAAGATCCATGCAGAGGTCATACAGACCAAATACTAGCATCCAAAAAGGCATTAGGAAAAATAAATTCTCATGCTAAAATTAATGCAAATGTGCAACATTAATGAAG